>PVHY01004102.1:0-98447 GCA_004024945.1 Uropsilus gracilis | reverse complement strand
ATGCCGCCTGAGGGGGCAGTCAGGGAAGGGACCTCACCTGACCTCCGTGGAGCCCTCAGTCAGCTGCTGGTGCGGTGGTCGAGGGACCTCTGGTTCCCTGTCGCCGGTGAGAACCAGCCGCCGTGCAGCGAAGCCCGCAAGCTGGGCTTCGGTGTGGAGGCTGCTGTCCGTCCGTCAGGGCAGTTCGCCAGGCTCCCCCGGTTCAAACACCTAAAAGATAATTCAATAAGAAGAATAAGAAGACAAATGACAGAATATGAGGAGATAGTTAGTTACAAAAGGTATGTGTGATAAAGGACTATTAACCAAAATATATGAAAAACTGTTAAAAGTCTCCTATGAAAAATAATGAGCAACCATTACATACCTATTAATATATCCAAAATTTGGCATATTGACAGCATCCAATGTTGGGGAGACCATGAAACAGCAAAAATTCTTACATTGTTGGTGGAAATGCCAGTTGGTATAGTTACTTGGAAGACAATTGGGTAGTTTCTCACATAACTAATCATATTCTTACAATCCAGCATTTATCTAAATGAGTTAAACTTATGTCCACACATAAAACCTGCAGTTTAATTTGTGATTATGAGCTAGAAGCAGCCATGGTGTGCTTTAGTAAGTTAATGAAAAACTGTGGTAATATAGGCAGTGGAATATTACTTGGTGCTAAAAAGAAATGAGCTATCAAGCCATACTAAGTGAAAAAAAGCCTATCTGAAAAGGTTTACATGCTATGTAATTACAAATATGTGATATTCTGGAAAGGGGTAACGCTAGAGACAGTAAGGAACACATGGAAAATCTCTGTACCTTCCTTCAGTTTTGCCACAAACCTTGAATTGATATGATATATAAAGTCTGTAAAGCAAATAAAATTCTATGTGACTTGAGTGACCACAAGGCCCTTAGTGATCTTACAGTTCTTTACCTTTCTCACGTCATTTCTTACAGCATTTCCTCTAGTTTATTCTGGACTAGTTATATTAGCCTCCCTGTATTAAGGACAGATTCTTACCTAAGACTTTTGCATTTGCTGTTTCTTCAAGTAATGTAATTTGTTCTTACCTCTTTCAGACCACTGCTGAATCCTATCCTTCCACATCACTCTTTTTAACACCCTAACAAACATTTCCAACCCTACACATTGTACTCTCTTATCCTTTTCTGTGTTCTATTTTTCCCCCATGGCACTTGTGTTTTTGAATATTTTTATTGTATCTGATAGGAATTATAGTTAGTGCCATGTAGACGCTGAATACATTTTTTTGGTGTGCGGAATAAATGTACTTCATGCCATAATACTTCCATCGACTCTAAGCTTCTTGAGAGGTAAATACTTCAAATTCTTACTCTGTTTCATCAATAGTTAGCACGCATGGTTAAATAAAGTTTGTTCAGGTTTATATAAGCATGTCCTCATTTTAGGCAGTATAATCACCATAATCACCATTGGAATTTATTTTGCCTATGATTATTGTAAGTATTATTTTGGCGTTGCTATGTAGTCTACATAATTGTACACATTATTTTGTTGAGCAAACTTTAAAAATTCTAATGAAACCAAATAGATAACATTGAAACAGTCTCTTGGACAGTCATTTAATCATTTACTTTGACGAAATTGATTATTATAGTATTTAAGTTTTTTCCAACTTGTATTTTTATAGGTAAAGTCTCACTGACTATCTTAGGATAATGTTCTATTAGTAACATTAGATATTTCCTGTTTTAATGTGTACATGAAATTTTACATTTATAAACATCTGTATATTTCTGTTGTGAAAAGATTTGCTATAAATAGTGTGAACTGCCCTAGTGCATTTATATATTTTTCTCTCTCTCTCTTTTTTTTTTTTAAGAGAGTAGGTCTTGCCTATCTTGCCTATCACTATCTTGCCCTGGGTTGTCTCAAACCCACAGGCTCAAGTGATCCCTAGACTCAGCCTCCCAGGTAGCTGGGATTACAGGCACATGCTACCACGCCTGGGTTGCATTTATATTTTTTTAAAGGTTAGCGTGTTTTTATTGTGGAAAGATGAAGTTTTTCTGAAAACGCAAATCTTAGCCATTATAAATATATCCCTTGTTCCTGCCAATCTATATATATATATATCTATATATATATATAGATATATATATATATATAGATATAGATATATATAATGGGTTTGTTTTTTTTTTTTTTTTTTTTTTTTTTTTTTTTTTTAGTCTAGGTCTCGCTATTTTGCCTGGGGAACCACAGGCTTACTTTGCCCAGGGTACCACGGACTCAAGGGATCCCCAGTCTCAGCTTCCCAAGTAGCTGGGATTACAGGCATGTGCCACCACACCCAGCTATTTTTTGAGACTAAACTCACTATGTTGCCCCAGGCGGGTCTCAAACCCACAGAGTCAAGCAATTCCTAGTCTCAGCCTGGCTCTAGGCTGCACTTCAAGGCATGTGCCACTGTGCCCAGTGTTTAAAAAAATCTAGCTAACTAATATAGTGAACTATACATGCAGATAAACATGTATATATATATGACTGTATAGATTTTAAAATGCAGTTAATATACATATAATATACATATTGTCTACCTTGTATCATTGAAATATCATATTAGTATATAAAATGTCCTCTTTTTAAATATTGCACAATTATATATACTTTTTAATCATTCCTTTGCTGACATGTAGTTTGTCTCTAATTATTGGAATAGTGGGTTATATAAAGTTATTTTCATTTCTGCATTAAAATGTATAATGGTTCTTCCAAGAGGGTAAATGGTGTACAGACTTACAGACTTCCTGAACTTATTTCACCAACAGAGTCCTTACTTTTGTGAAGCATGTAATTTTCTTTTCTTTCTTTCTTTCTTTTTTTTTTTTTTTTTTTTTTTTGTTTTTTTTTTTTTTTTTTTTTTTTTTTTTTTTTTTTTTTTTTTTTTTTTTGAGAGTAGGTCTCACTGTGTTGTCCTCGCTAGTCTCAAACCTATCAAACCTGCAGACTCAAGTGATTCCTAGCCTCAGCCTCCGAGGTAGCTGGGATTATAGGTGCATGCTACCATACCTGGCTATTTTTTTGAGACTAGCTCTTTCTGTGTTGACCAAGGTAGTCTTGAACCTGAGGACTCACGTGATCCCTAGCCTCAGCCTCCTGGATAGTTAGGATTACAGGCATGTGCACCACCACACCCGGCTTGAAGCATGTAATTCTTTAAAAAGCGTATTTATCACTAATGTTCCATTAAGTATCTTTGGAACTGTTTCATCTTATTATACATATAAGGAAATTGAGACTGAGTTAATGAAAAATTGGAACTATATCCTCAGTTTCTTTATTCTTCTATCATCATGCTTTGATTTGTTTCACTTTAATTTTCATTTAATTCTTTTTCTTGAGTTCAAATAGGAAAGTTAAGCTCTAGAAGTTTCTTGTGAGGAAAATTTTTTCATGTTTGATACTAGGACAGGTAATATTTGAACATCTTTTGGTGTTGCTTCATGTCAACATGTGATGTCTTGGTTGGTGATTAATTAGTGACAAGTGAAAACAAGTTAGATTTCAATCAGTTTGATATAGCTTTTCTTAAATCACTTAAGTCCTCTGACATAAACGAATTAGTTGAATAATTCCTTCAATTAAACTAAGAGTCACTTGAAAAGCAAGTTTGAATATGCTTACTAATTTCTGTTTCTTTTGACTTTCTCATCCTTATTTGGATTTTCATTTTAATTTCTTAAAGTATGCAGGTGAACTCTAATCAGTCTAGATTAAGTCTTAATGTGTTTTAAAATGTGTTTGAATCGTCTTGGCGTAATTGGTCTTAGTTTGCCTTTCTCTGACTTGTCATGTTTCTCTAGTGGTAGGCTATTCAGAGATTTGTAGGGAGGGAGGCTTTTCCTCCTTTAAGTAATGTTTACTTGGATTAGTAGTTTTGAAATTAGTAATGAAAACTGTCATTTTAGGGGGAAATAGTATTCCACGTTTAGTTTTAGATTGTTTTACATTTTTTATTTAAGGAAATGATATATTTTTTGATTATGAAAATAATGCATACGCACATAGAAAACTTCAAGTAATGTAGAAAGTTGTATATCTCAAAATCTGATTAGAGGTAATTATTTTAACATTGTATTAATATGGAGCTTCTAGAAACATCTATAAACATGCGATCATACTCTGTTGAGTTATTATTTGCCTTTTTATTTAATAGTATATGTTGAGCACTTTCCTCCTCATGATTATAGAGAATATATATCACTTCTTATTAACTGCAAAGTCATTTTATGAATATGTCATTGTTTAATGTCCATTAAGAAACATATTGGTGATTTCAAGGTTTTCTGTATTATGAATAACTATATCTTGAGTATTTTCGTGAATTTGAGTTTATACCTTTGCGATTATTTCTACAATGTAACTTCTAAAGGGGAATTTTTTTTTTTTTTACCAAATTGCTTTTCAGACAATGGTAGTAATTTACATTTCCTCTAAAATTATAGGTGAGTGCTCTTGCTGCCACTTCTTATTCAATTCTGATAACCTGATGGGTATGTAACTGTGACTCAATATTGTCCAATTTTGCCTGTCTTTGATGACAGATAAAATTTAATATATTTTCATGTAAAGGCCACTTTTCTTTTATCTTTTTAAAATTGTCTATAAGCATCTTGACCCATATTATATTATGGTGTTAGAACTTCAGTTTTACTTATTGCATTTTCACAAGATTCTTATGAGACAGATTCTGTATTATAGAGGAAACTGAGATGGGGTATAGTAACTCGTCCAAAATTACACAGGGAGTGTAAGATAAATCCAGAATTCAGATTTAGATTTCCTATACTGATTTTATCAAAGGCCAGCCAAATTTAGTTGAACATACATATGTCTTAGTTTTATATAACCTATAATTTGGTCACATTTAAAACAGTTTGTTTTTTCGGGGTTTAGTAAATTTGTTGGTCTTAAAGAAGAAAAATGTTAACTAATGTTTATAAGCTTTGGTCCTAGTATTTTATGCTACTATTTATAGAATTCAGCTTAAGAGTCTTATTAGCTTCACATAGTTTAAACTACTTCCTATGAATGAAGACACAGAAATTCTTCATTAAGGTTCAGATGTAATTTTGAAACTTTTGTGTTCAGGCATATTAAGTTTTTACCTTTTGTAATTTTGATATTCTTTTTTTTTTTTTTTTTAAGACTAGGTCTCACTATTTTTGCCTGTGGAACCGCAGGCTCACATTGCCTGGGGTACCACAGACTCGAGCAATCCCCAGCCTCAGCTTCCCAGGTAACTGGGATTATAGGCACACGCCACCATGCCCAACTATTTTTTTTTTTTGGGGGGGGGGGTGTGGGGCGGGGACTAGGTCTCTCTTCGTGCCCCTGGTGGGACTCAAACCGCGTTCCTTGGCACCGGCCATGGCTTCCTAGGCAGCCACCTACAGTCATGCGCCACCATGTCCAGCTATTTTGATATTCTTAACTACACACATATTTTTTTGTGCATTTGGACCTTACTATTCTAATTTATAGTTTGTCAACTTTGTTTTCACTCTTAGAATTTTAGAAATGAGAGATCTACTGTTTGCATTCCTCATTACACATTAGGAATCTTAGACACAAAGAGATTCATGACTTAAACAACAATTTTACTTATCTTGCTTTGGACATCTGAGTATTTGTTTATTTTTGGGTGAAGGTTTTTTTTTAATTCATTTTCTTAGTTTAATGAATCCCTCAATCTATTTACCTATATATCCTTAATATATAACTCTGTGCCATATATCAGGAAAACATTTGTTAAATGCCTGTTGAATTTACTTATATATTTTTCTATTCTCCTTGAAGTTTAAAACTTTTTTTCTGCCACATTTTCTTTAGGTTATTTGATAATCAGTATTTCCATTTTACAGCTAATAACTACTTGTCTATCAAGCAAGAACATAGACATTCTGAATTCAGTGCCTTTCTGAAATTTTGTGCTGAATTTACATATGCAGGTTGAAAATATGGGATCAAATCATAAACATGTAGACTTTTAGGGTCTGAACTAAGATGCCATATATTTATTTCAAAGTTCTCATGTAACATTACAGAATGGAAATGATAAAATAGTAGAAATGTGCCTGTGTGTTAAGATTAATTTAGCAATAACTGTATAGCTTTATATCTGTGTGAACTCTGAAAGCCCTATTGGTTCAGGCAGGTTTCAAGAAGAAAAACTGTTAGTAATTTCTCCTTGAAACTGCAATATACCTATTCAGAACTTTTTCATAAAGATTGATGCTGCTGGTTCAGGTACTTTTTACAATAACAGTGTAGAGGAAAACGTAATAAAATCAAGTCAGATGATTTTCTGTAGTTTACTTATTCTCAATTTTCAAAAATAGGTTGATAGCAAAATGTGTAAACCATATCTCAGTGATCATTCACTAGTGGTTAGATTTTTTTTAGCTTTATTGTGTAGTTGTGGCTACTGTTAATTAAATTCTTGAGATTAACAACATACTGAAATTCTTAAAGCCAGTCTTGGTAGATGACAATTCATGTGCTGGTTATCCTGGAAAAGAATGTAATATCCATGGGAAAACCAAATCATAGCAAAACCTTAGTTATTTTGAACTTCACCCTGAACTTGTTGTTTTAATTTTGTTTCAGAAGAGGTTGAAATTTGTCATAGAACTTTGTAACTAAATTTAAAGTTATAGGTAGTCAATTCAGCATCCACAGTCTAGGAAAGATACTGTCTTGAGTCTTGAAATAGACATGAATAACTATCTGCAGTATTAACACATAATCTGATGGGTAGTTATATAAATATAATAGTTATATGTAGGAATAGAAATAATAACCATAAATGCTCATAAATACATACATGATACATTGTAGGAAAACAGAAAATGATGTAAATTTTGACTGTGCTATATGAATGGGAAAGAACATAACAAAATATGATCCTTGATATTAGCCCTATTGAATATAGAAATCTTATTGAAGGTAATAATAATAATTTAGTAGATTTGGAGCAACTTGGAATGAAGATATACTGTTCTATATTCTTTTATTCCCAATACTCCAGTGAAATGATTCTCCTCAAGGAAGTTCACTAACAATTACTTATTGCTCAATTGTGTGGAAAATTTTTATGCATGCTTTTTCTGAAGAAATCGCTATATTGACAGCTTTTGTCTATTTTTGTTTGTAACTGCGAATGGCTTTTTATTGTATATTTAGGAAGAGTTATGTTCTTTGTTTTTTAAAAAAGTCCAGGTAGTACTGAAATATCACCATCCACAAAATTTTCATGTAAATTATTTAACTTTTTTCTATGCTAGTAATTACGTTGCTTATTATTCCTTCTGTTTTAGTGACCTGTTTTTCACTTAACCATATGTCATGAATATCTTCCTGTAAGATATCAAGCTATTCATTTTTATTGGCATTAGAATATTGTTTTATAGGTATCTTTTTGATTTGTTAACTAGATTCTTACTCCTGAAATATAAATTATACTTTTTCACTATTGCTGATATTACTGTAATCACTTTGAGTGTGTGTGTGTGTGTGTGTGTGTGTGTGTGTGTGTGTGTGTGTGTGAGACAGACAGACATACTCTAGAATGAAATGGAATTACTGGTTCAAAGAGCATTAATTTTTATCTATTGGCAGAATTCCCTGTTAAAAAGTTGCATGAGTATTTTTTCTACGCCTTTAGTTCTTTCCAACAGAATCAAGAAAAATTATTTTGTTAAGATTTGTATTTATTAGAATGCAGAATTGCCTGCTCATTTATTCTGTTCATTTTACTTTTCGGTACTTGTTTTTTGTTTAATTTATAAGAATGACTTTTACTGTGTGTGTGTGTGTGTGTGTAGAAAATAAATTTTTCACAGTTTTTCAGTCATTTTAATTTTATAAATAACTTAAGGTAAATTTAATTGTAGATTTCCCTGTGAAGGGTTTTTACTGCCTAAGTGATAAAAGATCTGTCTCTTTTTTTCTCTACACTTGTAACTTTTATGTGTGTATATAGGCTAAATAGCTGTAACAAAGAGACCAAAACTCCAATGGCTGAAATAAGATCAGATTTTATTTCACTTATGTATAACATTCCACCATCTGTGATGCAAAAGTTCCTTTGTCACTCTTACAGTGAATTCCATTTGTGAGTCTAAGAAGGCTCCATCAGGAAGGTAGAAAGAAGACTATAGGCTTGTTTTAAGAATAAAACTGGGAAGTTGTAAAATGACTTCATTAATTTCAAATTGTCCAAAGCTTAGTCATACAAAATGAGCATCTGGGAATGAGATTCACAGCTGATGGTGAAATGTGTAACTAAATCTGGGGTGTTGTGTGATGATGGTGGTTGTGGGGCGTGTGGCTGTTAGAGTTCTATCATTAAGAAAAAAAGAATAGATATTGAGGGAATAAAGAGTTGTCTCTGACATTAGTGCAGTGCCTAACAGGAAGCTATAGTCTGTTTTAAGGTGATAAAGATATTTCTGCTGATATTTTTAAATGGTTTCCTTTCAGGCTGACTTGGAAATCTGAATGGTGAGTTTTGGATTCAGTTTAATTTTTCTACCAAATTCCTAGCAATTAGTGCTAACACTATTTATTGAATGATTACTTTTTCCCCTTGCTAACTTGAAATGCCATCTTTTTAATATACCAAGTAAATTTACGGGATTGCTTTTGTTTGTTTGAATTATTTCAGTTTTTTAGTTGTTGAGAACCACAGTTTAATTGTTAACTATAAGTTTTGCTGTTTCTAAAGGCAGACATTTCATATTTGCTAATTTACTTAAGAATTCTTCACTTAGTTTTTTAAGTATATTTTGGCTATTTTCTCAAATTCTAGAAAATAACGTGAGTTTTGATTTGGATTGTATTAAATTCATTCATTCTAATTTTCTAATTCATTTGTTCATAATTCTGATTCACTCTATTGTATTATTTAATTTACTCTCTAGAGAGATGTTTTTTTCCCTTAGTTTTCCTAGGAATAGAAAGCCGTTGTTTTTCCACTTGCTTATTGTTATTTGTCTTGTTTCCTATTATGTATCTTCATTAATCTTTCGTGACTGTGTTTACTGTATGCCTTTTAATGGCAGATTTTTTTATCCAGTTATTTTTGGTTAATTTATCTTGACATAGATAGATTTACATATTTACTTAAGATTGTCCTAATAGATTCTCTCCTTCATTCCCTTTTTTTTCTGACTACTATTTCATATATTGTAAGTTATGAAAACATAGATTTAATTACTAATTTAGTTCCTCATTCAGCTGCATAAGAAGTTTAGGGAGGGAACTGATTTGTTTATTGACTTTGTTGTTGTTGTTCCTTTCTTTAAAGCCATTGCATTCACATTTAAACTCAGAGCCTAGACTTCAGTTCTGTTTTCACTTCCACTTTTAAAGTCTTGTTTAGGAAAGAAGATAGTTTTGAAAATTTGCCCTGTTGCCTAATGATTTTGCACTTGTGAAACCATGCAAGCTCCATCTAGATTTCTCTCCTTGTCACCCAGTCCTCCGATTTTAACTATCTATAGTGTGAGGAAACTAAGTCTTTATTTCTTCTAATGGTCTCTATGTTCCCTAAAATGTTTCTTCTCATATATTGTCACCTTTAAAGATTCTCCTTTCAACCACACCCCATGATTACAGCAAGCCCTAACAACTCTTTGAAATCTGGGTCAGAGGTAAATGCTGAGGAGTGGCTATTCTCATTCTCTTCCAGCTGTGCTTCTGCAACAATGAATGCTTTTGATCCATGGCAAGGGTAGCTTATCCCAATATAGTGGGCCACTCTTTTCCATAGATCTCTTCTGTTTTCATTCCTCATTCCTAACACATTTGGTTCTTTATTTTCTTGGGTCTGGGTTATAATTATGATGATTCAGACTAAAAACTTCTCAGTAAAGAGCTTAACTTGAAAGGTTCAAAGCTGATCCATAGTATAACATTATTTACAATTTAATCTGTTTATATTCTATACTTTAAGGCTAGAAATAAAAAGCCTTAAAAATTACTGTTTGAGTCAATGGTTTTGATTTCATAGAAATTTTGAAAGTGGTACATGTTTGTTTATTGCAAAACAACCCACAATGAAATGCTAAGTTACCTCTAGTGTTTGGCAGTATCTAGTGGATAATTTAAAGATAATCTTGATGATAGAGATATAGTAGGATAGTCTACAGTTATGTTTTCGGTTCTGCACAACTGTTTTTGTGTATATGTGTGTGTTTCCCTTCACTTGCACCTGACCAAAGGAAATTCTTTCATTTGTTTAGGTTTGGGGCACATGGACATTTAAAATTGCCTGTTTGGGGCATATTGGCATTTTATATTGTCCTGTCACTTCACTGTCTATAGTGTTGACGAATCATTTAGTGTCTGTGAGCTTCATTCTTCTGCAATGATACTTTTATAAGTATTACTGACATATTAAGAACTAGTAACATATATATATAAATTATTTTCATTACTTGTAAAATTCAAACCTGAGACTTAAGATTTGAACTAGGATACTACAAAGCAATTATAGGACAGCCTTGGAGTTCCACTAAAAAATTCTTTATTACCTATCTTCATTTTTCAATAATTAAACCAGGTATTAAGCACTGCTAAGGAATATAAAGTTGTATTCATCTCTTGTAATCTATGTTTGTAGAACTTACCTACTAGTGATAAAAGTGGAAAAATCAAGATTAGTTTATAATATGAGAAAACAACACTATTAAGGCAATCAATGGTATCTGCACAAGAACGCTGTTGTAGGGAAGAGGTTTATTTTTTTGATAAATTAATTTTTTTAAATTGAGGCCCCTCCCATCAGTTATCGCCACTGTAGTGCACTCACCACCAGATCACCCATAATTCCCTACCAAAGCCCATTGTTTCCTTCCCTTTGTGTTTTTGCCCTCCCTCCCCACTGAAACTTCAGTTCTGCAATCAGCTTTTAAGGCTTAGATTTTAAGCTTGTCTTTATCTGACTCTTATTTGATTTCTTTATATGTCATATGTTAGTGGTATCAACTGATACCTATCCTCCTCTGCCTTATTTCACTTAGTATAATTCCCTTACAGCTCATGCGAATAACTTGAGTTTAACTTTTTTGATTGTTGTTAGTACTTCATTGTGTATATTATAGCACACCTTCTTGATCCACTCATCTGTTTTTGACATTTAGGTTGTTTGCATAATTTGGCTATTGTAAGTAATGCTGCAACAAACATTGGATTGCAGTGTTCTTTCAAATTACTATTTTCGAATTTTTCAGATATATCCCTTTTTCAGATATATCCGAGTAAAATTACTGGATCATAGGTCAGATTCATTTTTAAAATCGTATGAGACACATTCATACTGCTCTGCATAAAGCTTGGACAAATCTGCATTTTTTTGGGGTGAGTTTTTGTCTGAATAAATGTCTATTTTACTAAGACTCAGATTTTGTAGAAACTTAATTTTGAGGTGAGAAGAAAGGATTGCAATGTACCATCCGCATCTGTTCATGATTTACCTCTTGTTATACAATGAATTAAATATAAGATTGAAAATAATGAAAGAAAAATAGAAATGAAAAAAACAAAGATCACTGGAAAAAATCAAAAGCAGCAAGGGAGAAAAGAAAATTAAGATAAAATAATTTTTAAAAGCTAGAATAAAAATAAAGCACTGATGAAGTCTCATAAGTATCAAATACAGACATTGACATTTATTTCATACTGCTATTATTAAATTAAGTTTATCAGTCACCACACTGGCTGAGTAAACAGAAAACTCATTCATTGTAAGCCAGGAAATATTATTCAGAGGAACTAAATTTGGTGATGCAAAGAACTTTTCATCTTTTCTAACATTAAAAACACATTGCTAGAGGTAATTTCACACGTTGTTGAATCTTACTCAAAATTAGTGGCCAGTATACAGGAGGTCTTTATCTATAACTGACCCCATTATATTAATCAGTTGCAAAAAAAGGCAGTGATCTGACATTGTTCACAATATACTAGTAAGTCGACAGTTCTTTGAAATTACATGTATATTTATTTATATTGTTACTAAAATTCCTTTTATAAGAACTATATAAATAATTTTTGCATGCTTTTCCATTAAAAATGAAAAAGCCATATGTTGCATATACCTTAAGCACTGTCTTAGAGTTTATCTGCGTATAATTTCAAACTTTAGAAAAATTGTAAGACTAGTCTGGAACACCCAAAAAGCTTTTATTCCCTTTTTCAAATTTATCTACTTTTTAAAAAAATCATTGAGAGTGGTGACTTTTACTTCATTGTGTATTAAGATTTAGGGTACATTTATCATCTGTAGAAAAGTTTTAAGTTTTACAAAATTTTAATATCCTGTACATATTTCAACTTCTTTTAGTTGATTGAATATTGTCCTATATGTTTTTTCATCTATTCATTGTAGAATCTGATACAGGATCAAGTTTTATAATCAATTGTTATTTCTCTTTGGTTTTCTTTAATCTGTAACTTCTTTACATCTTTATCATCCTTAACATCAATATTTTTGAAGAAAATATTTTCTCCTCACTTTCTTTTAAATTGAATGCTCCTTATGTGGGGTTGTCTATTGTTTTCTTATAATTAAATTCAAGTTCGGCCTCCCAGAACAGCACAGTGCACAGTACTTATACTTTAGGTAACCATTGCAATTATATTCATTGCAATTAACTCATTGAAGTTTCTGTCTCCTTTGCCTCTTACAATCAGGATGTTTAAGAATATTCTTAAAAGACCATGATGTTAAAAGAATAGATGATGATGTTGACAGTTGCCCAAGGTGAATGCATTTAATATCACTAAATTGTACACATTAAAATGCTTGAGATAGCAGTCTTAATGTTGTGTTTATGTTAACACACTCAAAAAAGAAACACAAACACCTTATTGTAAGCAAAGTTTTATATTTCTTGTTAACCCAGTTAGGGACTAGTTGCTAGAATATAATCCTATATATAATACATCCTTAAAAATTATTCACTAATTAATAATTATTAGCATCATTATTTTAATTAGTGGACAATATAGTCCAGGAACAAATTTCATTCTATTTTATTTTATTCTAGATATGATTTGCTTTTCCTAGAATGGTAAACTATTACTTTATTTATCTACTACTATTGCACCTTACAGTTTGGAGTTTTTTCCTTAGTGTTCTTAGAGTGTTTTGATATTTTTTCTTGTTTGAGGACAAAAGTCAGAGAAAAAGGTCTTTTAGCTTACCATTATATATCCTTTTGCATCAAATGCATGTAAAAATAACCTCAGTTAATTGCACAATTAGTTTTAAAAGTTGCTGATGAACAAAGTATTCTTTTTTATAAATTTATATTATGATTCAAAGATTTGTGTTGTTATACAGTTGGCTTTTTTGTAGGACAGAGAAATTCAAGTATAATATTTTATGAATATATATTATAGAATGTATTATGGAAATATGTGTCTCAGATAGCAGCTTTTAATCTTTCTATAAATTGCTTTCTTGTACAATAATTGTATTTTCATTGGCAGTTGTGTTACTCATTTCTAATAAACTGAGTTCAGTATTTTCCAGTCAAGTTTTCCAAATCCTTTTCAGTTTTCTATAACTCCTAACCCTTTCACAGTTCTTTAAAATGTTTTTCAAAACCTGAAAAATAAAAACATTATAAACATACCAATTACAGAACAATGTATTGAAAATGTATGTATTGTACCTATTACCTTGCTTTAATAAATGCTAATTGGCACATCCTCAATTATTTTAAAGAAATAAAAACAGATACAATTTAAATCTCATATATTACCTAATCAATTTTATTCTTTCTCCACCATCTCTCTACAGAAGATAGATTTATATTAATCATTTATGGGAAAGTGTGCATTTTTGTACCACATATACGGAAGGCAGTATTGTTTTTGTCATCTTAAAATGTTGCATGGCACTATACTGTATCATTCTTCAACCTGCTTTTTTTTTCTAATTTTTGCTTTTCAAGTTTATCTATTTTTATTCATGTATTATAAGTAATTCATTTTAATTGCTGAGCAGCATTTCCTTGTATGAATGTAATATCTTTTCTCCTAAAAACATATTATGTAAGATGTTTATGAGTTTTTACTAGAAGTGACACAAGGAATACTCTTGCATGTGTCATATGCATACCTGTGGGAATTTATGAAGGCTTTGTATCTAGGACTGGAGTTGCACCTTGAAATGGTCAGTTAGTGGTAACTTGCCTTGGTGGTTGTCCAGAGAGGCCACAGTTATGTGTTGTGACTTAGGACAGCTGTTACCTCATTGCTGCCCAAAACCATACTTGTTTGTCCCTTAGGATTTACAATACTAACTCCAAGAACCACTCCCATCTCACATCCACACACCATACAGGGCTAGTTTTGGGGACGGCTGTCCACAACCACAGATTCCTGGCTATTCTGCACATGTTCCAGTCTACAGTCCTCCGCTCTACCAGCTGAGCTATCAAAGGGTACATTTCCTGGCTATTCTGGATGATGTTATCACACAGTGGGAAATTGCCATGATGAAATGCATACAAGTTTCCATTTACTTTGCTCCTGAATAGATTTGATATTACCAAACTTAGAATTTTTACCAATGTGATTGCTTATATTAAGTGATAGTTGTATGCTATTTTTAGTTTTTCTGTTGTCCAATAGAATATCTTTTATATGTTTATAGTCATCTAAATTTCTTTATTTAGTATGCTGTTAGGTTAAAGATTTTTACTACTGTTCTGCTAATAAATTTTAAATCACAATTTAGAATTGAATTTTACTGAATTTTTCTTCTTTGTTTTTGAGAAGATATGATAATCTTTAGTTCATTAATATTATGACTAATTTAATAGCTTTTCAAAAACAAAATTTCTTACATCTTTGAAAAAAACCTACTTAAAAATGACTTGTTAATAGTATTTTAACATCCTGCTGTATTTGATTTACCAGTTAAATGCAGGATTTTGCAGCTGAAATTAGTTTTATTTTCAAAATATGCTAGTTTCATAAAATCTTTTTCTCTCATTTCTATTATTCATATATAAATAACAATACAAAAGAAAGCAGAAAAATAGGAAAAAGGGACAAAAATATATAGAACTAATAGAAGACAACTAACAGGGAAGTAGACTTAAAATCCAACTAAATCAATCATTAAGTTAAATGTAAGTGATCACAGTACTCCAACTAAAAGAAGAGATGATCACATTAGATAAAAATGTAAGACTCAATTATATACTGTGAAAGAACTTCTTTTCCTTTTTCAGTTAGTAAAGGTTCTTCGTGTCCCCGCAAACTCTGCAATCTCTAGAGAAGAAAATTCTTTTTTTTAAATTTAAATAATTATATATATATATATATATATATATATATATATATTTCACATCATTGTGATCCCCGGGGGTCACCCACCACCTTCCTCCCTGGCCACTCCAGCTGGTCCCCCCTTAGAAAATTCTAATTGAATATAATTCTTATTCTCAAATTGCTTGTGATAAATAAGAGGTAAGTAAATCCTCTCATAAAATACTATAAAATTTTTGTTTTTGACAATATACTTTGGTTTAAGTTTTGACAAACTTGAAATTAATACTCCATTTAAAGGAGAGTGCTTATGTTAAAATAAATACAAAAGATAAAAGCCAGGGTTTTGTATATAGAAAATTTGAATTTAGGAGAAATAACGGCAAACTAAAAAGTAGTACAAGAACAACTACAAATATTAATAGATAAAAGAAATACAGGTTACTTCTCTATTCATGTTTTACTCATTCACTTTCTAAAATATGTGTAGAATATTTTTTCTTTCTGAACAAATTCAGCACCAGCTAGGTCTCCAACAGTATTTTTTCAGTTCTAACACAGACTATTCAGAGGTAGTGCAGACCCTCAGATTAAGGATTCTGTTTCATAAAACTAGTGCCAATTATGTTATCACATACATGAGGCTGCAAGGCTACCCATACATCTGCCTGTTAAACTGCAAATCAGATATTCCCATGACTCCCCACCCTCCTCGTAAGTCAACAGAAGTGAAAAAAGTGCTGTACTTGCTATTATGGTTTATTATAAAACAGCCAGATGAGGAGCTTCATAGGGTCTGATCCATAGAAGTCCTGAGCAGGGAAGTTTCTGGTTCATGGAGTCTGTGTGCACCACTCTGCTGTCATGAGGGTCTATTTAATAACTCAGAAGCTTCTTTAACCCATTATTTAAGAGTTTTAATGGAAGCAGGAATGACTGATTAAATCATTGGTTATTGATAACTGATCTCAATCTCAAGCTTTATGGAATTTTACCCTTCTAATTAAGTCACTGACTTTTTTCTGCTGAATAGCTCCCTTTCTGAAGCTACCTATTCACTTCTTCCCCAGGAGTCATCTCATCAATATACGAAGACAATTTAATTTTCAGGGTTTGTAGGAGTTCTGTGGCAAGGACTAGGGACAAAAACTATTTTCTTATTACATCAAAAGCATTTCTTGTATATAAGACATAATAATTCCTCTGATGGACCTTGGAATCTAGTGAAAAGAAAGAAATTGATAAAATCTTAACAAAGAGATAATTTATTCCGTGAGAGATTATCTTATGGGATATTAAGATTACTTCATTTATCCTGCAAGGAGTTTTGAGAATTGGTATTGGGTTGAAAGGCAGATAGCAAAGGTTAGAAAAGGGTGTCTGGAAGAAGTTGCTTTTTGACTGAAAATAGAAAAGAGAGAAAGAACTGTCCTGGTACTATAAATGACAGGAAAGATAATTTAAGGTAAGGTGTATCCTGTCTTCATATAGTAGAGGAGAAAGAAGAATATTCCTCTGCTTTTTAATCTTTTGCCATTTTCTGTAGAGTCAAGTCTTTTTTAAAAATATTGGAATGAAATGTTGTGTTTTCTAACATGAAATGGATTTTAACATAAAACCATATCATAGACCCAATGCTTACAGTCCTGGATATGTAAGAGAAATTAAAATTTATATCCATACAAAAATTTGTGTTCACAGCGTTGTTCATAATAGGCAAAAGTAGAAACAACCTAAATGTTTGTCATTTAATAAATAAATAAAATGTTCATACTTTGAATATTATTCAGCCACAAAAAAGAATGAAGTAATAATACACTCTAGATAAAGCTTTAGAATATCAGATTAAATGAAACAAGCCACACACAAAAGATAACATATGATTCCATGTATTTAAAACATGTAGAATGGCCAAACTCTTTGAAACAGAAAGTAGACTAGGTTGTCAGGGACTGGGAGGAAGAGTAGGAAAATGGATAGTGGAGGGGTAGAAGAATGGATAGTGACTACTTAGTATAATATAATTTTTTTGGTAATTAAAATGTTCTGCAATTAACTAGTGGTAATTAGTGTGCAGTTTTGTGACTATACTGGAAGCACTGAATGGTATACTTTTTTAAGTGGTGAGTTTTGTGTTATTTAAAATTTATCCTAATTTGGAGAATACCTGAAGCAGTATTTATTCTTATCCTTAAATTAAAATTATGTGCAGCATACTATTTTGTTTTAGCAGCTAAAATTTCCACAAGCACTATACCATTCAACAGTCTCTGAAGGATGCTAAAGAAATGGTCCTTCATATCTCATCATTTATTGCTGGAATATTTTTTACAGTTTAATAATATGGCCTCCTTGAGTCTCAATACAAAAAGCTGTGCTTTCAAAAAATGCTTTTATTTTACTGTATTATTAATGTAAATATAAACAAAAACTACATGCAGTAGTCATTTTTTTCTTTACATTGCTTATCAAGAAACTCATAGCCATATATTTAGCTCTCCAGGTTAACAATTGGATGCCGGACTTCATAGCATACTTTTTTTTTTTTTTTTTAATGACGAGGTCTCTCTGTGTTGCCTGGGGTAGTCCTGATCCCGCACTCCAGTGATCCCCAGCCTCAGCCTCCCAGGTAGCTGGGATTACAGGCACCTGCCACCACACCCGGCTGCTTTTTTTGAGGCCACATCTTGCTATGTTTCCCCAGGGTAGTTTGAACCCTCAAACTTAAGCAATCCCTGGCCTCTTTGCTTCCCAACACTTTTGGATTACAGGCACACGCCACTACACTCGGCTTTGTAGCATACGTTTTTTAAACTAATTTTTTGACCTGATTTTAACTCTTCTCACTCAATTTCTTGTTTTTACTTTTTATTTTATGTAATATTGTATATTGGAGTAGGAGGGTGTAAAAATACATATGAGATAATGGATCTTATAATTGGAGGGAAATAGACTTTAAAATGCAAGTATGCATTTTAAACTTTATAACTTATCTAAATTAATTTATGCTTACATATAGTCAGTTGACTTTCAAAAAATTTTTAATAATTCTTTTTTTAATGAGGCAAGAGAATATGATGGAAAGAAATTAATATACAGAGAGAGCCTATATACACAGGAACCCTAGAAATGGTGAAAATTTGCATTAATGATTGATATATGAATTGTTTCCTGTTTTGAGTGTTTGGTGAGTTATTAATTAGAATGGTGTTAGCAATCTAAAAGTGGAAATGGGTGAGTTCAGAGGAGTGAAATGGGGTAACATAATGGAGATGTGTTTAAAAATTGTTGCTGTTACTCTTTGTGTACTGTTGATCCTATTTAAACCCCACTGTGTAGAATCTAATAAAAGCTGTGCATGACATTATTTTTACACTGAGCCTGCTGCATGTGGTTAGCTTAGAGGGACATTGCTCTCACATCATAAAATACGAATACATTGCTTTGCATAATTTTTTTTAACATGACAGCTTCTATTATAAAATAATATTGTCTGAAAAGGATTTTAATTTAATTATCTACACGTGGTATTTCCCATGATTTTCAATGTACTTTCTATATAATGCTTAAATTAGTCATATGTCTTGTTTTATTATCTTTGCATTTCTAGTGACAAGGACAGATTTATACTTATACTAGAGGTTTAGTAATCATTACTTTTGCTCTGTAATTTTTTCCATCATTTTTTCTTTCTCTAGATCATCTCATAAGCATACAAACATGCTGTACTCTCCATCCATTTTAATATAAAAACTTTTGAAGCCTTCCTCCAGCTATTATACAATTTCCCTAAAATCCTTTATAGCAAAATTCCTTCAGAGTTGTCCATATATGCTGTTTCTTCATTTTCACCTCATTTCCCTGGCTTTACTTATTCTACTTATTCTTTTGTCTTCATCACTTCCCCTACAACATTCTGATAAAATTTTCCCAGCTGCATTTACCAATCAGTTGTGTCATCTTTTCTGAAACTCTTCAGTTGGGGACTTAACAGTCCAAAACAACTTCTTGATTTCTTAGTATTGTCACCACTACCTCCAAATGTATTCCTTCCCCATTGTTCTCCATCATGATGCTGGGCAGCATTATTCACCCAATTAATGTGAGTCATCCTTTGACTATGATTCTCTTTTCTCTTCTTTAGTTTATCAGTCACCAAATATCCAACTAATTCTTACCACTCATGTGGCTGCCATGATAGTTGCCTAATTTCCTCCTGAATTATTATGATTTTTCTCTAACGTGGTCTCTGTTTTTATTCTTTTACTTCCCATATGCAGGATTATCTTTTATCAGTGACTAGAATGTTACTTTTTTTCCCTTAAATCAGATCTTATCACTCAGTCAAAACATCCCAGGTGACTTTCAGTATACCTGGAATAAAATCCAAATTATTAGTGTTTCTTTAACAGGCTCTCCAGCATCTGTATCTAGTTCTCCTACCAGTATTTTTGAACTACTAGATACTGGCTTTGTACCCTACTCTCTCTCTTTTTTTAATTAGATCTCAGGCATTCCCAATATCTCCACATGAAGTATTCTATTGTACTTCATTCTGGTCTCAGGACAGTTACCTTCTCAGAGAGACCTTTCTTGCCATCACTGCATCTTCTTATCTTTCACATAATGAGAAGGGCTACAATTTTGTACATTTTGTTGTTGCTGTTGTGTAGGACTCCAGATTTTCTGCTTAAGTTGTGCAAAAGCTGAGATTTTTTTCTTCTCAAGATGTCTTTCCAGGTCTAGTTCAGTGCCTACCAAATAGAAAACATCCCACATATACTTGTTGAGTTAATGAAATGATGAATTACTTGATTTGATTGGGGCTGGAGAAAAATTTAAGGCTTGTTATTTATATTCTGATTTTCACACTTATTAATTTTTTAAATTTAATTTGTGGTAAAATAATACATAAAATTTAATATATAATTTTAAATATTTTAAAATACACAGTTCAGTGACATGTATATTTACATTGTTGTGAAAATATCAAAACCATCTCCAGAACTTTTTTCATCTACCAAAATTGAAAGTAGGTACCATTCAAGCATTTTTAAGCAATAACTTCCTATTCTCTCTTCCCCAACCCCTGACAATCAGCATTATTTCTGGCTAACAAGTTTTACTACTTTAAATGCTTCATGTAAATAATTCATATCACAATATGGTAAAAATCAGTTTTTATATTTCCTTTTGTGACTATCTTAGTTCATTCCAACTGCTATACCAAAGTACAATAGACTGGGTGACTTCTACACAACAGAAATTTCTTTCCCACAGTTCTTAAGGATGGGAAATCCAAGATCAAAGTACTGATGGAATCAGTGTGTGGTTAGGGCCACTTTCTGATTCATAGATGACCATCTTTTTGCTATAATTGAACATACAGGGGACAAAGAAATTTTCTGGGGTTTCTTATAAGGGCACTAATCTGTTTGTGAGGGCAAAGCCTTTCATGACTTCATGATCTCCCTACCTCTAAATACCATCATATCGGAGATTAGATTTCAACATATAATATGGCAGGAGGCACAAATACTCAGTTTATAGGATTGGATTGTTTCACTTACTATAGTCTTTAAGATTCATCCATGTTGTTGTTGTTAAATGTTTTTAAGTGGCATTTTTTTCAAGTATATAGCAGTTAATTGTATCTATGCCTCGTACCTCCCTTTCATCTGTGTACCTCAGAAAATTTTATAAGCATAATTAACTAAACTTCACAACATCCCTGTGAAGTAGATAATTATGGCCTGGCAAACTGAAGTACTAAGAGATTGCCTAAGGTACATAATGAATGCATGCCAAAATTCTAACCAAGGATCAGGGTTATGCAGTCCTTTGTTGAAACCATTAGACCAGATTTCTTACTTATGATGAAGTCATTCTAAGAATTTTAAGAAAAACAACAGTAGTAATTATGTAATATTTCTATTCACAGCAAAGTTTCTTCAACAGAAAGAGTACATAAAATAATTTGAAATCTAGTAATTGTTAATGATAACTTTAGTTTTTGGATCTAACTAAATATTCTTTGGCTGAATATTGTTATATTGCTTAATTATTCCATTGTCTTCATAGCCATAGTTTGAACTGGATCTTTGAAATTTGATTGGAATAGTTTTGCTTCAGTCTTCTAGCTATTGTTCACAGTACTTTTATGAAGCCATGAATTTATGTATGTCTTGATTGCTGGCTTGTTCTGGTGAAGTTTTTTTTCTTTTTAATGCAGTCTTATAAGTGGCAAATTATTTGTCAATTTGGCATTTGTTGACAAAACTAAAGATGAACCCTCATTTTGATAAAAATTAAAGTTTCCCATAGTTATGGTCATATCTTGTGTTTTAATTTTATTTAATAATAATTCCTAAATACTTTGTTGGTCCAATTTCAGTTCACTTCTTATAGGACTTGCAGTATGAAAGTATAGATAAAATAGGATATATTTTTTCTCAAATGAAGATCACTTTATTACTTTACCCAAATGATGAGTTAATTTTGGATATTGTGTGTGTGTGTGTATATATATATATATATATATATATATATATATATATATATATATATATATCCATATATATTCATATATATATGCTTCTTGAGGTTAGTGTGTGTATGTATATATATGTATGTGTATGTGTGTGTGTGTGTGTGTGTGTGTGTATGTATTACACTAACCTCAAAGTTTCAATGCCTGTTGCAAAGCTATCACCTCCTTCCTCCATTGGATGCCCATTTATGGCTCTAAAGCAGAAACCTGTAAATGAGTGAGTAAAACATTTTGAGAAGTGCTAGTGTTAAAAGATTAGGGAAGTAAAATATTTTTTCTTTAAATAATTTCACCATATGTGCTTTGCATGATTTTCTGCAGCAAAATTATGAATGTACCATCTAACTAAAACTTCATATGGCTTATATTGTGTAAAATTTTGTGAATTTAACTATAGGTAATTGAAATAATGAAGTTTTCTAGTTTTTTAGATAGGTTTTAATCACAATATATGAAAACTGTGATACATTTTGAGGGAGTAATAGTTTTTTGCAGAAGGGATAGTGAAATAACTGATACAGTTTAGTCATCTATGGAAATTAAGTTTATTTCATAAGAAATATGTAATCAACATACAAAAAGTGTTTGAAAATGCCGCCTGTTTGATTTGGTTTATCTGAAATAATACTATTCACAATGAGTTGATAGTTGAAGAGAGTAGCATTTTGAAGAGGTTGAAAAAATGTTGGAACCCTGGTCAATCTTGTTAAGATTTTAAAGAGGTTGCTTATACTTTTTGTTGCGTGGTTTTAATTCTTAATCTGTTCTCTTAAAGGAAACCTCACTTTGTTTTAGACTATAATATCACAAAGTCAGTGGTTTTGAAATGAGAAACTTTCATTTGCTTCATTCCCAGACTTCCAGCAGAAGGCTAAAGAATCTGTTCTTGATAGCAGGTTTCTTATTATTCCTAACAAGTTTTGAAGTAGATGTCTACTTATCCTGCCAGAAAGTTTGACGAGGTAACCAAAACCAAGTAGTGCTAGCATAAAGAACTTTGGCCTTGATTATGTTGCTTTTGTGAACCAAAGTTATTATACAAGTCAAAATAAAAATGTTTTGTTTTGAATTAGGTTTTGAATTAGTGAATCTATAGACCGCTTCCATTTCTACTGAGTTCTTTCCTTCAGGCAGTTGTCAGTTTTAAGGGTGAGACTCTATGATTGTTGTTTTATATTTCAATATATTTTCACATGGATGTGCTCTGGCAGGAATGATTGAAACTACTGCCTTCACGACCTCTGTGAACATTAAGAGGCATATCTGCTAGAAAAGGTCCTGGAATAAGGTCCTTTAAGGCAATGTTGTGTCATTAATTGATGAGAAAAGTAAATTAGTTCCTTGCTGGGGCCGCTGTCTATGTGGAGTTTACACATTTGTCCCATATCTGTCTGGGTTTTCTCTGGGTATAAACCTGCAGGTTCTTGAATAATGTTTCCAGCATTCTTTCATCTAAGGTAATTTTAGTATAATCTTTATGAGGAAAAAAAAAATCCCAGCTATTTTTGAACCAAACATTAGTAAAGGACCTGATTTCATTTTCTCTCATTTCACTTAAAAGTCACAGTTTCCCAAAACTTATTTCACTGTTTAGTGAGAACTTACTATGTGATGTTTTCTTCGACTCTAAAGATGCACACATTAGGTTCATTGTCCCAGTCTGAATAAGTGTGAACATGTGTGTGAATTTGACCAGCAATGGGTATCCTGTTCATGGTTCCTGCAATGTACTCTCAGCTCTCCAAATAGGCTTCTGTCACCTGCAACCCTAAAATGAAATAAGGAGGTTGGGAAATGAATGAATACAAAATAGTGTTTAATATTACAAGTATTTTGGGTGTTTATTAGAACTTTGGTGATGTTTTTTGTGACCAGAAATATGCTTAGGAACTTACCTTTTGTTTGGTTGTATCAATTAACCTCTGGTAGAATTGATTTTCTTATATATGTTTTAACTTAGAGTAACAATTTCCAAGCATCTACCCATGATATTAAGTGAAAACCCACTATATTTTTCTTTATATAACCCATCTAGACCTACAGTTGAAACTGAAGACAGGAAGCATTAAGTGATGCAACCAAAGTACTGCTTTAAAATAGAACCCATAAGTATATTATATTTAGTATATTATATTTATAATATACTATAAGTATATTATATTTATAAGTATAATATACTTATAATATACTTATACTTTACCTTGGATGTCTTCCCATATGAAATCAGTAGATGAAAACAGCTATTAGCCTACATATTCACAGAGTTAGTGTTTGTCCAGGTCAGGAAATGATTTGCTATTTTGTATGTATTTTAAAAGAGCTAAATTGATTGGTGCCTTATTAACTTGACAAAGCTGCTTAACAAAGTTCCTATTAATATTATATGATGCTTTCTTTCTGTATACCCACTTAGAGCTAAGTTGACAGTTTTTTAAACACCATATTACATGCTTAGCTTTTTTTTTTTTTTTTTTTTTTTAAGATACTGTAGGGCATACTAAAGCTTCCACTATATAAAGGAGAAGATAAGTCATATATAAATACAGGATAATTTGCAAGTATAGTATGTAGCTGAGAAAACAAAAGTGTAGATTAGTGTCAAAAAGGGGGGAAAAACTGGAATGGGAAAGTCATTGAATAGTTTGTGTAAGGGAGTGATGTGACTAATATAATTGTTTTAAAAATAGAATGAGGGAACTTATAATAGTAATCTATAAGGAGAACAGTATCATGAAACAATGAGATAAAAAACAAATATTTTTTGGTTAAGACAGAATGAAGAAAATAGTTGGCGTAACAGATTGGATGGAAATGAGATAGATAAAAGAGGAACTTAGGAGAAGAAAAACTCATTCTATCCCCCTGAATAGGTTATGTGTCCCCTCTGTCACTGGTTTTCCTTGACTATATAATAAGAAATATCTCTCTGGGCCGGGCATGGTGGTGCATGCCTGTATGTGGCAGCCTAGGAAGCCACGGCCGAGTCCAGGGATCATGGTTTGAGTCCCACCTGGGGCACGTAGCAAGACCTAGTCCCCCCAAAATAGCTGGGCGTCGTGGCATGCGCCTGTAATCTCAGCTACCTGGGAAGCTGAGCTGGAGATTGCTTGAGTCCATGGTGCTCCGGGCAACGTGAGCCTGTGGGTTCCACGAGCAAAAATAGTGAGACCTAGTCTCAAAAAAAAAAAAAAAAAAAAAAAAAAAAGCAAGGAGAAGTTATTATGGGGTTCCCGTATTAAGTCGCTCACATTTTGGACAGAAGTGGAAATTCTAATCAGAGAAAAAAGTTATCTGTAAATAACACCTACCTTTGGTTTGTAGTATATTAAGATATTGTGTAAATATTTGTAAGCAAATGAAACTAACCCCAAATTAACTCTATAGTTTATTTACTAATTTGTTTTATTATTTTAACTGTAGGTTGTTCTTGATTATACACAAAACATGATCTGCTCTACTATAATAAATAATGATCTATAAATAAATTCCAGGTGTTTTATGCTTAATTGTGCATACCAATTGTACATTTCCTGACAATTTCACATGAATTTAATTATGATTTATGGCATCAAGAAAGACAAAAATGCTAAACAAATTTTTCAGTTTCCGAAATTACTTACTCAAGTATAATTCAACTGAATGCTGTTTCTGCTTTCCATTGCAGGTTTCTCAACAGTGATGTCACAAGATTGACCACAGTAAACACAGTAAGACCAAAATATAACTGAGTATTTAAAGATGTTGTATTTTCTCTGAAAATGAGAATTAACTGAGTGAGAAGATATTTATCATTTTATTTTTAATTTTTTTCCTTCAGTATTCAAGTGAATACTTATATTTTCAGTGAATTACATTATTTCTAGTTAACTTTTAACTACTTTAAAAATACTGCCTTTAAAGCAATTTCTTTCATTTAAAATGAAAATGAATTTTAATTTATAACTGAAATTATATGTCTAGTCGACTATATTACCACCTCAGAGGAAATCATAACCCTGAACATTATAATTTTTTTTAGCTTTTGTTTTAAAAAAAAAAATAGTAAAACATTTAAGGTGACTCTACTTTAGGAAAAAAATTACAAAAATAAAATTACAGCTTGACACTATTTATGAATGAAGGAAAGGCTTTGAAAATAGCCTGTAAAAGTTTCTAGCTCAAATCTGAATTGCAGTAGAATCTGCTGTATTCTTGAAAAGTATTTAATTTTTTTTTAATTCAGAGTAAATTATTTTCTCAGTGGAGCTGTTTTGTTTTCTAATTGTAAAAGCAGCAGTTATCAGAAACATAAATCCATGTATTTGTATTTTAATATTTTTTTAGGAAAACTGGTTCATTTGTTGAGCTTAACAGTTTTTAGAAGCCAGACAGAACTTTTATTGTATTTTTAAAGACTCACCATCAAGTCCACACTATGTTTAATGCATGTTCTCAAGGCAGCAACTCTGATTCTTAGCTCTTAGCATATTTATTTTTCCTCAGTTGGAATTATTGCCCTAGCCAAATAGTTTACTTACAACAAAATATTAACATATTTCTGAAGTAGCCTCCATTTAGCATTTTTTGCTTTATAATAAAGGGAATTAGAATTAGCGTTGAATGAAGTTTTTTGTTGTTATTGTTAAAAAATGCTGACTGTCACGATATATTTTTGGGGTTAATAATAGAGTATTGCAAATGTTCTGACCTTAAGAATTTCAGGAAGAGTAGGGTGTGGTGGCGCACACCTGTAATCCCAGCTACCACCTGGGCAGCTGAGACTTGGGATCATTTGAGTCCATGGGTTCAAGACAACCCCAGGCAGCATAGTAAAACCTAGTCTCAAAAAAAAAAAAAAAAAAAAAAAAGAGGTGGAATTCAGTATTATCAGATGTTAAATAAGTTCGACTAAGAAGTATCATTGAGAGGTTCATAAGTGACTGATAGTAGAAACCCTTACTTTGTTTTGAGACTTTTTCAAACTCTAAATAATAGACAGATTTCAACACTGATTCTGGTTGAGGGTGCTGTTGAGGGTATAGTTAGATGTTGATCTTGAGATGAAATAAAGTGAGATCAGAGCTGTTCAGAGAAAATGGAAAAGTTAAAATACTAGTCAACAGTAGATAAGTGGAAAAGGTAAATGAATTAATAAACAAAGCTAAAATAGCAGAATACTGTGGAATTTTTCTCACAGTCATTTTTGTTTACATGCTGTTTCCTTAGTATAATGAATAATTGCATTAATATAATGGTTTTCATAATAAAAAGTTGCAAAGCAACTTTAAAAATAACTAAAGCAAGTTTTTTTGTTAGTTTTCATTAATGTTTTATAAAGATTAATCCCTGCCGGGCATGGTGGCTCGTGCCTGTAAGCTTCGCCTATGAAGCAGCTGTGGCTAGGGATTGTGGATTGATTTCCACTAGGGGCAACACAGTGAGATCTAGTCCCAAAAAATAGGTAGGCGTGGTGGTGCACACCTGTAGTCCCAGCTACCTGGGAAGCTGAGGCTGGGGATTGCTTGAGTCTGTGATACCACAGGCAAAAATAGCAAGACCTAGTCTCAAAAAAAAAAAAAAAAAGATTAATCCCTATCAATAGGACTATTAAACTTAAAATTTTTAATTTACAAGGAATTACAATGTAATGTAAAGTGTATACAGTAATGAAATATTATTGTTTGGTAGTAAATTTTAAATGTCAGTTATCACAGGCAAGATATAATAATCAAGGGTGGCAATGACTACAGTTGATTTCCTCCTATCTATATTGATTTTCCCCTCTACAATTTTTTTCCACAGCAAATCACTATTGAAATAAAAATATTATTCCCTAGCTTCCCTTGCAGCTAGATGTGTTTATATGGCTAAGTTCTGACTAGAGACACATCAGCAGAAACTTGCAGAAAGTATCTTTAAAGGAAGGGTGCACTCCATTTCTTTCCATCTTCCTCCTTGCTGGCTGAAATGTGGATGTGGTCATTCAAAGATGAGTCAAAACCACAAACTGAGAATGAACAAAACAATTATACAGAAAGTTCCTCATAAATTCAGAATGTTACTCAATCTGCACTGGTCCATCTACAACTGAACTCTTTGATATAACAGAGATAAATTTTTATTTTGTAAACCTATGGGTTTTGGCTGTCACTGTAGTAGCAAAATTAATCATGCTATTTCAAGATAATGTGGTAGTTTATTCCATTTTAAAGTATCTTTGACTTGCTTACATTTCATCTACTTTTCTTGATCTCTGCTGTGATTTTTTTAATAACTTGATTTGAAGGAGATGAATAAAAAAGGGAATGATTCCCTCTGTATGGGAGAGAATGGGGAGAACTTTACGGAGAAGGGAGACATCTGGGCTAGATTTCTGAAATATGATTTAGAAGAGAATCCAGAAAGAAGAAATGGGCATATAGATTGAATGGAACATATGTTTAGGAACATGCAGATATTTTAGTAAAATATACTTTGAAACCTAAAATTTGAGGAAGTAAATGAGAAGATCTTATAAAGATCAAATCTTGTAGTAAAAAATTATGAGCCAAGAAGTTTAGTAAGTACGAGGTATCTAGCAAAAATCTGTTACTATTAATCGTTCTAATATTATTTATGGTTTTTCTATTAATTATTTAAAAAATACAACTGAAAAATGTTGAAGTATAGAAAATAAAACTAATATTTATACACTGCTTCTTAAGATCCCTGTGTTTCCCATTTGAGCTTTTAACAATTTGAGAAGACATATTATTACATTTCACATGACTAAGCTGAGTTGCAGAAAGGTTAGGTGTCATCTTCATTGTGTTTTAAGTGGTAGTTAAATCATTATTTGAAAAGTATAAAAATCTTCGTTTCTGGAACAAGTTTTCTGTGTATTACCTGACCTTTATTTTTCAAGTTTCCTATTAGCAAAGGTAGAGTGTTAATACATTTTCAAATTTTGTAAGATATAATATCAAAGTGATCAATCCAGAAGCAAAATTCCATATAGAAATTTTCATATTTTATACCAACAAGTAAATATAAAATATTAAATTTAAAATATTTAATATATGACATGTAAATCTAAGTCTTAAATATTCTGTTTTCTACAACCTGAATTTTAAAAATTATCTTGAAAATTAGTGTTTAGCAGTCATTTAAATTACTTCATACATATCAATTTTTTATTTCTAAATTCTAAATATATATTTGTATTAAAAAAAAACCTCTATTAATGCCTGCTGCATTACCCAAAAGTTTCTGTTATAATCAAATGGAATTAAAAAGGATTCCTTGTGTTCTCTGTATAAGCAACAGCATGCTGAGGAAATCCAGCTAAACTTCCTTGAACAGTGAAAGTGTGTGATGTTACATTTATTTGCTTTAAAGATTAGTTTTTATCTGAAAATTATAAATGAGCTACTATTTAAATAAACCTGTCTAAGAAAGGAAAACAAGGCAGTAACCTAGAAATAATTATAATAACATGAGAGAATATAAAAGAAAAACTAGTTTTTTATTTTTGCTTGGTGTTTTCTTATAAGCAGCACAGAGTCTAGCACCTATGCTAGGTAAATATTTTCTGAATTAAAGTTGCTTGAAATTTAATCTAGTTAGTTCATTCTCTTCTTATACTTTGTACAACACTAGTACACACTTCTGCTTATATGTATGTGTGTATGTGTAAATGTTAAACAAGGAGTATAGTCCAAATGTATTGAGCAGAAACTGTTTTAGAAATGAGGAGATTATAAACTGACTATGGGATTATGATAGTTGGTCCTTTCATTCTTTTTTTATGAATACACAAAGGAAAAATTGTAGAGAGATTTTGATAAAAATGGAAAAATTTTTACTGCATAACATCAGAGTGCCAAATTCTGCTTATCATAGATAACCTTATAAAATATCTTACTAGTAAAAATATTCCTGATGTAGTTTTGATGCATTTTAAAAACATTACACATCTCCATTGTAGTATAGGATAGTGTATATAAACTTTTCTGCATGCAAAGCGTGCCATTTATTTTGAGTAGTATACCCAATGCTTGCAATCTGATTTTTTTCTCTCAGAAAAAAACTCAACTTTTGTTCCTAAAACTATGAATTTGTCTCTATTACCCTTACCATTGAATATTTCCTATACTCTAGTTGGTTTATATTTTCAGTCAGCCCTTTGGAAAGGAAATTTTAGAAAGCTTTCATATTGGCGGCAAACTCAAATGTTATGAGTCTGTTCAAACGTCACATCTTCATGTCTCTGGATCTCCCGGAAGTTTAGAGTTAATTTCCTTATTGTTTCTGCTTTTCTGGTTTGTTTTTGCAATTTTATCACAGCATTGTTCTTCAGAATTGTAGTCCTGGAACCAGAGTGTGTAGATATATATTCTCTATGAAGAAGTGGTTTGCTATAAGAATTTATAAGTTTCAACATTAATATGCAAGAAAATTCTATAGGCATTTTTTTGATCACCTGTGATGCTTACCTTGTAGTCAATCACTCTTCTGTACTTTCAGGGTTATGATTGTGTCTTCTTATGCCAGTCTAACGAGAAAAGAACGAAAATAAGTTTGCTATATATAAATGGTTCATTTTGTACCAAGTGAAGACCAGAGAATATCAGATTGTGCTAAATCAAAGCTTTGTAGTAGTTTGAGTAGAAAGAAATGTTGGAACTATCCAGTTGCTCTAGGAACACTGGATTATAAGAGAAGCTTGCCAAACTCCAATGTCACTGGAAAAGAATGGAGATGTAGCAGTCAGCACCATGTTAATACTGGGTGCAATGACCTCATTTTAGCAAAAATTTGTGGTTACATCTTGAAATCTGTTAGTTTTGTAGCTTTACTATTTATACTTTGCACATCTATTTTGATACTCTTTTTGAGTTACATCTGGGAACATGAAAAAGACTGTCTTTATTCTAGTGTTACTTTTTCCATGGTTTTCAGTACTATAGTAATTTAATTAAGTGAAAATTTTTTTTTCATAAGGATCAATACATAAGTAAAATTTCAAAAATATTTTTAGAGAATCTCATGAGTGTGTATATATGACTATTTCATCTACTAGATTATAAAGACTTTATAGAGCAATAGATCTTTTAGTTCCCTTAGAATCTGTTCAAATGCTTATACACAGCATTATTGCAGCAGTTATTTAGGTAGTAAACTGACCAATGCTGATGCACCACTTAGTGTATTAGTGTATTGCTTATCTGTCAAACTAAACTTAAACAGATAAATGTATAGAACGTGTATAGGGAGTATGTATATATGTTAACAACTTGAAATTCATGCAAATCGACAAATTCCTTTTTAAAAAATTAAATAGCTCTGGGGAGGTTGAGTATTTACATTTTTATATGAATTACTTCAAAAGGATCTGTAGGGCAGCAATGGGAAAATGAAAGGTTTCATGGTGGAATAAAACTGATTGTAGAGATGTAATCAGTGGTTTAGGAAATGGGAAAGTGCATCATTGCAAAAAATGTAGTTTTATAAAAAAATGGGAAGAATTGGTTTCCTGAGGAATAGGAGTTGTAGGAGAAGGGGATGGAAAAGGGACATGGGGAGGTACTGAAGATACTTACTGTCTTCCATCTTTGAGGCGTTTTCTGAAATCACAATGCCTAGGCATTGTTCCCATTAGCTTAGATGGAAGTGAAACTGGCTGAAATTTAAATTCTCTCAAATAATGTATATTCCAATACTATTAGGGTAGATTTTTATAGACTTTTTCCACAGGGTAGTATTTAGTTGTCTTGCTATTTCAGGATTTTCTTATTTCCTACTTGAATCAAATTACCTAATCTACATCAAAGCCATTCAGAATTAGTCTTGTTCTCTCTACATATTTTAACTTCCCTCAGCTTGCCTATATTCAGATTATTTTCTAGTCAGGATACAACATATAGTGATGATTTCATCTGCATGTCTTTTTTGTATAAGTCATTACCTTTTCCTGACATGCTGTCTATTCTGTTCCATTTGTCAGTATGTCTTATTTTAGTACCATATTCTTTTGATTACCACATATATATATATATGTATATATATTTTTGGAATAGAATAACTTGAAGTCTGGAAGCTTGATACCTCTTTTTACTTTTTTGTCAGGATTTGGTTTATGATGTCAAGAATTTTCTGTCTCTCCAACTTCAATTTTGTTTAGAAATTAAGCTCCCACCTTATATATAAATTTTAAAAGAATATTAAAATCAGCTTATGTCCAGTGCTCTCATTTCCAAAAACTAAGACACTTACTCAGTTTATGGGAAGGTTAACAATTATAGTGTTAATGCTAATTCATTACTTTTTCTGAGAATTAAATAATATTTCTTTTTAATGAATTTTATTTTTTTATTGTTTTTTACAAATATGGTGACATTTCCAGACTCTTTCTGCTAATAGTATCCCACTCTCATCAGTATATGAGCCTTTTCAACATTTTTGATTATGTTTCTGTCTTTTGCATCCTTTGTTTTTCTGTCATTCCACCGCCTCTCTACTTAGGTCATGTTTAGATTGCTGTAGTAGTTTTCTTGTGTTTCTGTCTCCAGTCTCATCTTCTTACTATGGATAGCATTACCTCATTTGCACATCTAAAATCATGATTTCTTTTTTCACACCTGTGTTTATGTTGTTTCCTTTTGGAGGAAAATTCTTTTCCTGCTTCTGCATTATAGTGCAATGTTGCACATCCTCCAAGGTTCAACAAATAAAACCTCCTTTTTTTCTTAATACTTGCCACCTCTGTTAGGGAGTGCCATTTGCAAATCTAGGATTAATTAGTGACTAATCATATGACATTTGACATCATAATATCATATCTTGAGTATCATTTAGTCTAGTCACCTTGCTTTTCAGTTGAGTAAGTGGTTTTCCTACAAGTAAATGGCTAACATAAATGCGTTTAGGGTTTGGAGCAGAAATGTAAGTAGACTTTAGTCTCCTCACGTGTACTCCAGAATTCCTTCTTGTCTTACATACTTCCTTTTACTGTAAAGTGCCTTGTGTTTTTAGGTAGGCATTAGAGTACATTTATTATATCCTTTACTTACCATAATCTTGTTTTCAACTTTTTTGTACTCCTCTAAATGGTTTGTCTTAACAGTCTTGTTTATTCTTTACTTTGTAGAAAATTGCTTTCAGAAAAAAGAGTAATATTTTAAATAAAAGTTATTTCCTTTTTTATAAATATTGATTTATAAAATGACCATGATTATACTGCTTTTATTTTATTTGTTTATTTTTTTAAATTTTTTTAATTTATTTATTGACTAGGTCTTGCTATTTTTGCCCGTGAAACCGCAGGCTCTCGTTGCCCGGGGTACCACAGACTCAAGCCATTCCCAGCCTCAGCTTCCCAGGTAGCTGGGATTACAGGCGCGCACCACCACGCCCAGCTGTTTTTTTGGAACTAGGTCTCGCTACGGGCCCCAGGCAGGACTCGAACCGCGATTCATAGGCTGAAGCTTACAAGCACGGGCCACCGTGCCCGGCCTTATACTGCTTTTATTTAAATGGAATGAAAGAATGGTATTTTTTAAAAGTTCTAGGTGTACTGCATATATTCCTAGGACTTTGCTAAATAAGCAAGAATAGCAGAAAATAACAAAATATAATTTAAAAATTCTGAGTTCTTTTTATTGTTAAGTAAATGTCTTGTTTTTGTTTACAATGTTATGTACAATACGAAATTTTGTCGACATTTCTTCATTGCTTTAACAATAAAATGTTCTATGTAAAATAATTTTATAGCAGAGCATCTAAGTAGAAATACGATAGAGTTTTGTTGACTCAATTATTAAGGCAATTATAAAACTGCCTAGTATAGACAGGTTTTAAAGTTTTATGACTACATCTGATTTAGAGTGTGTAAGTAGAGCAACACAAATTACAGGAAATAATATACATTTTAAAATTGTTTTAGAACTCAACATGAATAAAAATGGTGCATTAGAGGGCAGCTTAAGTACCTCTCAGGTGAATAAAGCTTGGGCTTCATGCTTATAGCTGGGGATATATGTATCTGCTTTAGATGTACTACAGAGGAGGTGAAGTCAAGGTGAAAGTAGGCTTGCAGGATGCTTGGAAATCATTGATATTCTGACTTAGAGGCTGTAAATGGCTTTGTGGCAGATGGAGTCTTTGTCAAGGAAGAAAAATGGCAGCTTAGAAGCATCGTATATGTTTTGCTAGCGGCAGAGTACACAGGCTGTGACCTTCTAGTGTTCTGGAACCTTTCTTATACTTTTATAAATTGTTCTGTGTTTATTCACTCAAATTAGATAAACAGTACTTATATTTCTGTACAAATTAAAGTTTTATTATAGGGGCTGGGCACGGTGGCTCGTGCCTGTAAGCTTCAGCCTATGAAGCGGCCGGGGCTAGGGATTGCAGTTCAAGTCCCGCCTGGGCCCGTAGCGAACCCTAGTCCCAAAAAACACAGCTGGGCGTGGTGGTGCGCGCCTGTAATCCCAGCTACCTGGGAAGCTGAGGCTGGGGATTGCTTGAGTCTCTGGTACCCTGGGCAATGAGAGCCTGCGGTTCCACGGGCAAAAATAGCGAGACCTAGTCTCAAAAAAAGAGAAACATAAATTTGTATACATTTTTCTATATTATCTAGTTTTTAAAGAAGCAAGCTTTTAAGGGAATGTGTACCAATTGATATTAGAAATATTTGTCGGTTTGTTAGAGGAAAGATAATAGGGTTTAGTAGAAAATTTTAAAGAATTATGTAATAAATAAGAAAAATAAAATCACAAAAGTATGTTAAAGATCCTAGATTAACCTTCTCACTTTATAGAACTTAGTTTCTGAGCGAGTGATTTAACCAAAGTTGTAACTAAACTAGTTCATGAGAAACTTTAGGTGACTCTTAGATCATTACTTGTTATACATGTAACTATTTTGCTGTGAAGATAAAAGAAAATTACTCTTTAAATAAACCTGAAATGCCACAGCATATACCTGCTTGTTCGTGACAGATACATAATGAAAGGACATAATTTTAGAGGCTTTTATTTACTATTCAATTGTACATATTTTTATTGGTAGGAATTCAGGTTTTTCATTTCAAACTGTCACAATGCTGCAGCACAGAAAAATTTATGTCATAAAGTTTATATGTGTTATAAGTTTATATATGCCTGTTATAGTCGGATTCCCTAATAATATAGTTAAAAAATACCTTGTTTTAATGAGAAACAGTAACAAGTTCAGATACGTATTTTTTGTTTTTCAAATATATATTTTGCCCTGGCTTACTTAAGAATTTTTTAAAAGCATCTTTTTTTAGAAATACTACATTTCGGCCCACCCAGCGCAGTGCAGCACACCTGCAACCCCAGCTATTTAGAAGTTGAAAGCTAGGAATCACTTGAGCCTGTGGGTTCCATGGTGAGACGTAGTCTCAAAAAATAGCCGGGCATGGTGGCACGTGCCTGTAATCCCAGCTACCTGGGAGGCTGAGGCTAGGGATCACTTGAGTCCATGGGTTCGGGACAACCCCGGGCAACATAGCGAGACCTAGTCTCAAAAAAAAAAAAAAAAGAAAAGAAAAGAAATATTACGTTTCATATTAAAACATTTAAGGGTTGGTTAATTTTTTACTGAAATATTTTAAGCAGCGGCTGCATGCATTAATGAGAATTTCTTCCATTATTTAGGAAAACATTTAACCCGTTGATAGACTTATCATGTAGAGTATGTTCAGATGAACTGCAGACTCGTGCTGAAGAGTAGTAAGTCATAATTGAAGTTAAAAGTGAAAGTGTCACATACATAGACCCTTCTAAAGCTCCTCACAATTGCTAAAGTTGTAAAGGACAATCACTGTACATCGCAGAAGAAAGTGACCCTTTGCTTTATAAGGTTGTTCCATCTGTGTAGTTCTTCTGCAAGCCAGTTAAAAAGAAATTTAGTAACAGTTGCATGAAATACTATCTGAGCATTTTCTAAAGATAAATTGTAAAGTTACAGTTTGTTTTTGGTTAGGACAAAAAATTGAAAATTTAGATTTGAAAGCTAGGCCGGGCATGGTGGCACGTTGTCTGTAAGCGGCAGCCTAGGAAGCCACAGTGGGAACCAGGGATCATAGTTCAAGTCCCGCTCGGGGCAACGTAAGGAGACCTAGTTCCAAAAAAATAATAGCTGGGCTTGCTGGCGTGCGCCTGTAATCCCAGCTACCTGGGAGGCTGGAGTCTGTGGTACCTGGGGCAACTTGAGCCTGAGGTTCCACAGGCAAAAATAGTGAGACCTAAAAAAAAAAAAAAGATTTGAAAGCTATACAAAATACTGAAATAAGTTTTTCCTTTTTTTAAAGGGTAGATATGGCTAGATCTTTTAGACAGAATGTGAACATTAATAATATTAATCACAGCATCATAAAACAGAAGGCTCTTCCTATCAATGGGTATGTTATATGTAGAAACTTCATATAATGTCTTATTTAATATGATGTAAATACTCTCAGAGATGAAAGGATCACTACTAAATTGTTTAACAGCTCATTTTTGAGTGCCTTGTACATGCGAATACTAAGAATAAAGCAGTAAGCAAATAGAATCTTCACTCCTGGGGCCTCCAGTCTATGAGTGAAAGAGATACTACTAAATAAGTTAATATTTTATATGTTCGATAGTAACCCAAACTATGAAGAAAGATAAAACAAATTAAAGGTCATGAATGTCTGGGCTGTGGAGTTATTATTTGTTGTGGGGTCACCAGTTAACACCGTCCTAAGAAAGTTTACAGTGATCTTAGGAAAGTGAGGGAGCCAGTCATGCATATCTGGATCAGGACTATACTAAAAATTCAGTAAATGCTAGTCCCCGGAGGAAAATTTTGCTCAGCATAGTCCAAGAACAAGGAAAGGAGCCTGTTGGAGTGGTGTGGATGAAGAAGAGTAATAAACAAAACCAGAGAGATTTAACAGAAACCTAAATTTAAAATTTCAGTCTCTTTTTGTGTGTGTTAAAAGATTGAAAAAATTTGCTCTGATCTTAACCAAAACCCTTATTTGTTGCTAAGCCAGTGGTTCCTTAACTCATTTTGTTAGAGCATTGGTTATATATAGATATACACACTATATATATATATATATATATATATATAAAATAACAGGATTAATATTAAACAAAGTTAAACACTTTGTTTACTGTTTCTGTGCATCCTATATGAGTTTTGAATCCCCAACTTATCTGAGCATTCCTTCAAAGAGCATCATTTTGGAACTAGTGTTTTCTATGACTTGATAAATGCTTGGTGTTGTATACAATCCTACAAGTTTACTATTGGTTAACAAAAAGATTTCTACAGTTTCTGTTTTATAACTTTCATACTCACCTTAAGCCAACACCTCTCTATGCCTGCTTTTTAGAGTAAAGACTACCATTTTCCCCTAAATATTTCTCAAATCCAGCCTCTTTCTCAATGCCTACATCTTTATATCATGTCTTACCTAGGCTGTCATGGTAGCTTCCTCACTGGTGGCTCTGCCTCTAGTCTTGCTGAGTTCAAATTCATCATTGTCTCGGTAGCAATTTAATTGGCATCACAAATACAACTAGATTATTCACCTACTTATAACCCTTTACTCGCTTCTCATCACTGCTGAATAAAATTTATTCTTATTTGTAGGGCATAAGAAAATATCCATAATCTTTTCCTGCATACGTGTAAAATTTTGCCTAAATTGCCCATCCTTTGTGTTCTCCAAATTTGTAAACATTTATATTTTCTTAAAGCAGGTAAAGGTGTATCTGGAGAGTTCTTTTGTTTTATTCGGTGTTGTTTCTTTTTCTGACACAGCCCTCCCTTGTGAATGGCCCAGTTTTCCCATTCTTAAAGATCTAGGATAGATAAATGTTCTCTAAGAATGTTCTTGGCTAAATCATACTATTGGTGTCTAACTTTTTCAAAGAATTAAAACAATTAAATACCTTAATTGATCTTAAGTGTTTCATACACAAAAGAATAATCTTGTGTTTCATACACTAAGTAAATAAAAAACTTTGTAATTAACTAAGTAGATGAAGGCCTTCTGATCAAATTAAATTACTTTCTAATTCAAAATCTGTTTGGATTATAGATTTAACCGTGAAACTGTTAGAAGAAAACATAAGAGAAAATGTATAGAACCTAATTTGATTAAGAGTTCTTATACAAATAGCACTGTTCATTAAAGTAAAAATTAAAGTATTAGAAATTAAAGTATAGCATTCATTAAAGTAAAAATCAGTAATTGGACTTTTGAAATTTAAAATAATTTGCTTTGCAAAAGACTGTTAAGGTTATGGAAACACAAGCTATGAACTAGAAGAAAATATTTGAAATTCAAACATCTGACAAGGGACTCATATCTAGGATATATAGAAACTCCAAACTCAGCAAGAAAAATGCTTGCTCTTTTACTAGAAAATGCCAAAAAACATGAAGAAACATCGCACCAAGAGGATATATGTGTATCATATATCCTCTTGTTCAAAAAAGTTGTTCAATATTATTAGCTATCAGAGAAATTTTAAAAAACGAGCTATCATTTTAAATTTTAAAATTTAAATTTTAAAAAACGAGCTATCATTATTCACCCATTCAGAACAACTAAAATAAAAATAGTGACAGTATCAAATGTGGGCAAGGACATAAAAAAATAGAACTCTTCATTTATTGCCAGTAGGAATGTAAAATGGTCAGAACCATTCTGAAAAAGAATGTAGCATTTTCATAAAAAAAGGAAAAAACAGGAAAATCCACATACACATAACGAAAAATGCACTTACTGTGTGATCCAGTAACCTACTCCTGGTTACTTTTCTCAACAAATTATTATACATTTGTTCATAACAACTATGTTTATAGTAGCAAGCCATGGAAGCAATCAAAATATCTTATAGTAGATGAATGTCTAAATGCAGTAATCTGTCCATATCATGCAATACTACTTGAAAATAAAAAGGTATTAACTATTGAAACAACTCAGCTAGATCTCAAGAGCATTAGACTGAATGAAGAAGCCAATCTCTAAAGGTCACTTTAAAGATCACTTTTAAAGGTCTTGTCTTAGTTGTATTTAATGCTATACTTACATGGGATAACAAAATTATAGCGATCAAGACCAAATTAGTGGTTGCCAGAAGTGAGGGGTGGTAAAAGAGAATGCTTTGGGTGTAACTAAAAAGGAGTAGAACATGGAAGAGTTCTATGCCTTGATATCAGTATTGGCTGCAAGAATCTACAAGTGATGAAATGATAGACTTAGATATATATATATATATATATATATACATTTTAATTTTCCTGATTTTGTTATGCATAGTAATTATGTAAGGTATCACCACTGGTAGGAAATGGGTGATGAGTATACGAGACCTTACTGCATTCACTGTAAACGTAGTTATTCAAAATAGAAACTTGAAAAAAAATTTTTCTATTTTCCTATCATCTCTGAGAAAAAAAAAATGTTCATTTCATACCATGCTTATTGTAGTATTACATACAACAACTAAGACAAAGAAGCAACTAATTGTCCATTGATGGGAAAATAGCTAATCTCTCTGTCTCTCTTTCTTTCTCTCTCTCTCTCTCTCTCTCTCTCTCTCTCACACACACACACACACACACTCTTCAACCATGAAGAAAAGGAAATTCATTTGTGACATCATGAATGATACCTTCAGGGCACTATCTTAAGTGTAATAAGTCAGAGAGACAGAAGAACACAAATACTATATAATACTTGTATATGGAATCCAAAAGCAAAAATACAAATTGACAGATACAGAGAACAACTTGTTAGTTGCGGAGGGGTGGGGAGGAGGTGGGTGGGTGAAGATGGATGAAATGGGTGAAGATGATCAAAATATATATACTTCCAGTAAAAAAGACAAAACTTTTTCACATTCTCAATACACTTTATGTTTTCTGATTTTTGCCCTTTTTTTTGCCCTCCATAGACTTGCTTAATTGGCTCTTAATATTTCCATTTTCATCTTTATTAATAAATATAAGTATAGAAGATCTTCAGATAGTATCATTTCTTTAAACATTTAAGCATATTTAGTGTTAATGAGAAAAACAAACAACCTAGCTGATGTCAAACAAAATGGTGTTACTTTTTGTTTTACCTAAGTTTGCAGTTCTAAGTATCTATCAATGATGTTAAGTGAGGACTTACGTTATGAGCAAAACCTTTACTTGCCTCTAGCAGTTGTTTGCTAGAGGCCAAAGATAGATAGATAGATAGATAGATAGATAGATAGATAGATAGATAGATAGATAGATAGATAGATAGATAGATAGATAGATAGATAGATAGACAGACAGACAGATAGATAGCTCGATCTCCATGCTTATGTATATAGCTGTAGTTCATTCATTTTAATTGCTGTATACTATTTATATAAACATTCTAATTTTTAAGTTTTTCTATATTTCATTACATACTTAATGCTGCAATTAATTAATGCTGTATATTATTCCTTAGGTATGAGAACATTTCTGGGCTACATATCTAGAACTGAAATTGCTTTAGTTGAAAGTACATACAGTTTTGATTTTACTACATATTGCTTAAATTTTTTGTAGTAATTATACCAGTTTATATATCAGTGCATTAGAATTCTTTACGTTTTTCATATATATTTTTGCCAGCCTTCGTGATTCCCTTTACCTTTGCCTTCTCATTCCCTCTTCATAGAACCAACGATGAAGTCCAATAGATTTAACTTACATAATATAATTATTTCTTGACCAACCAAAAAGTAAGTCTTAGTTGAAAATGTTACCTCTTGGCTAAACTATTACAAGAGCACAGATATTGCAATATTTCTTCTTGCTCTAATCCACCATACTTCGTCAGTATTTTTAATGCCACTAGTTTACCATTGTTTGAAGAATTTAATTTAAAAAAGACAAATTCAAAGTTGTCTCCAGCCATCTTCCCCTTAAGTGAGGATTGCTTTAAGGAGTAGCTATTTAATGCTCCTGTTACATGATACAGGTTTATTGACACTCAGTTTGTAAGTGTTACTACTATAACATGAACCACTTATTATCATGGGAAAATTTGTAAGCTATCTTAAGTTATTCTCTGAATCCATTGTTCTTCAGCTTCTGATCCTCAGCATGTTTGCTTTATATTTTGTCTGCCTTTTATTCCTAGTTTTCTCCTAGCTACCTTTGTTTTTCAAAACTCTATAGAATTTACAAGGCAACTTCACATGTTATTATTCAATGAAACTTTTTTCATATTCTTGATAATTTTGCTCCCATGGTACTATATTTATATTACTTTTATGGCACTAAGGTGACATTTATATGTTGCCCTTGTAGCAACTAACATATCTTGTATAAGCGTACTATTAATTAAAATGCTTTAATTGAAGATAACATTCATTAAACATTCATTCACCAGTTGGACCTGTTTGGGGAACCATCAGATTGAATTTAAAAAAGATAATTTAATTTTATCTTTTGTTCTCATTTTAAAACACTAGAATAAATTAAATTCTGAGTTCTTACATAGGGACCTTTTAGACTTGCTATGATGAATAGTAATATTTATTTGTGATTAGTATAATCTTTGGTATAGTTTCTTTTTAGACTCTTTAATAAGCTCCCAGGAGTCAGAGTATTTCAGCTTTTTCTGATGAATCCTACCAGTTAGGTTGAAATACCTTGGTAACTGCTAGGTACCGCCCCTGTCCCAAAAAGCACCCCTTCACTTATTTTTTCACTATACTGACTTTCTTCAAAAGATTTTATATTAAGTAAAGACTGTTACTGAGCTAATTTAAAATAATTGCTAACAATGTGTAAATACATCAGTTTTATTCATTTATTTTCCAAAAATCTTAAATGAAAGTGTTTCTGCTGTTTATTCATTATATTGCTACAAATTTCAATTATAAATACATATAAATATGAGATTTCAGATAAGCAAATGTTAGATAATGGATTTTTAATATGACAGGTAAATTGTTTCTTATCTGAATATTCTGCATTTTACTGTGTGTATCTGAGGTATTAGGATGTCAAGTTACTGAAAATAGTATAAGAATTTTTAGGTAGGCTGAAGAATTTTGTTGATTATGGCTCATAAGTTTTAAAATGTGTGTAAGATACTGACTTAGTGGTTTCAAGCTGAACTTGAGATTATGCATTTTAACTAGTAACTTCATTATTTTTCTAGTGTGTGAACTACATTTTGAGTGTAAAAAACTAAATGGCATTGCAGAGCCTATCACATTTTAGAATTACATCCTTTGCTCTATAAAGTAGGTTTTTGGTATTGCCATAGAAAATGTTTTCAATTGTTTCTTTAGTCTGATTTTATTTTGTCATTTAGTAGAAAAAAATTTTTAGAGAACTACTTTGTGTATGGACTAATTACGTGGTTATGTAGTTCTTTGCTTAAAATAATTCTTCAAATTTTAAAAATTGCCTTGAGAACTGTCAGTGACTCACTGTCCATGACAACTTTCAGAGTTTACTTTTCTAACAGAATTGTAATACTGACTTTTATTTTTTGCAGTGTATTATTTGAGGTTAGACATTAATGTATTAAAACAAAAATAGAAAACAACTTGGTTTGAGTCTGTTTTAGCTGGTCTATGTACTGAATTTTTTAAACAGCTGTTATAAATAACAATAGTAAACTAGCACTATTTTTAAAAAGCTGTTATGAATTATAGAAATTATCGTTGCATATTAGGCTGTTAATTTTGTCTGGACAAATGCACATGAATTGAAAACTTAATTTCTACAAATAGACAATCAATAGAACAGAAAGTCATTTAGGTAAAGTTTATATTCAAAAATATATAAATCAATTCTAAGGGACATTAATATTTTTCTTTAAGATAGATACTATAAAGACTTTTGTAGTCTTGAACTTTCATGGAAAATTATAATAATATAGTTAATAATTCTAGCTTAATTTAGGGAAGTAAATTTTTTTTAATTCTCAGAATTACTTAGTTTTGACAAACTTTGTGGCCAGGACAGAAGAGCATTTTTATTTTGGAAAAAAATTTTATAGAAACTTGTGAGTTATTTTTATGTGGTAATTATTATGCCATTTATACATTATTTAACTTATCAACTGTAGAAATTGCCAGAGAAATTGCATTATTACATAAATGACTTAGAAATATAATTTCTTGTTTATTAAATACTAACATCCCTATAAAAATTTCATATGGAATTTATGTCAAATGTTGATAAGTTTGTTTTTGATGTTATTCAACAATTTTTCATAGAAAGAAACCTCCTTTGTTTCTTCTGGTACATCCATTGGTTTTTTGTTTTTTTTTTTCCAAAGGTACATTAATAGTGGTGATAGAAGCAGAACAATCGGAGATTACATTAAAAATAAATGTGATGAATAAAAAGCAGTACACTATAATATTATAGTTTGATTTTGCTTTACTAAAGTTCCAAAATCTAAGGACAAAAACACTGACAAGGTCAGGAACAAATGAAAGAAAGAACAAACGATGCAAAAAAAAAAATGACACTGAGGTCTTGGTTTAATACATATGTATTCCAGGTTGATGGTTGATTTCATTAGCAAATCTCATTGTTATGCAATGTCTGTTCTTCTGCAGCAAAATGAATATTGTATTCTCACAGGCTCTGTGTGTATCTATTATGTTGCATTAGATGAAAATATATACATTTGTAGCTTTCTTTGGTTTACTTGTTTTTCTTTTTTATAGGAAAAGAAAGGAAATTATATTCTTTTATTGCTAAGTTGTTCAAAAGCTTTTCAATTTACATTACAGACAGGTTTCCTACTGACGTTTTCTGAGATAAATCAATGTAAGATGGCTAATAATGTTACCTACTTCAATTATTCTAGAATTTTTTAAGTTACAATATAACCTTGATTGGTGTAAGCTGTAATTAGTAAGAGCTTCTTAAGCATTTGTTCCTACCATATTTTTAAATGTTAGTTTTTTTTTTAAACAGGAAAAATAGTCAAGTAAGTTTACATATTACTCCATGTCTAAATACTGCTACTTTCTGCAATACCACAAAATGTACATTGAAGGTAGGAACAGGCTGCATCAATCTTTGGGTTATGTATTTGAGTTCAAATATGTATCAAACTTTTGGACATAATTATTACTTTTTAGATGTTTTGATGTCTGACAATAATTTATATCTATTTGGTTTTGGTGGAGTCATTAAAATTTATTCAACAAAATTTTTCATTAAAATTTCATTATAATTTTTCTCAACAAAAAGCTTGCAAGCTTGACAAGCTTGCAAGTAGAAAAGCTCGAGGTTTGATTTATATGGGTTTATTGTACAGCATATATAAATTTACCTATATGGTAAGAACTGACCTATGATTCAGTTAATACAATTCTGCTAAATATCTTGGTTGAACAAATATAAGTTGCTTTAAATTTGTATAGCTGTTTATTTATTAATATTTTAAGTTGATTGTATTTGGAATGTTTATTCACATTCTAAAACATGGCATTTCTAAAATCCAATAAGGGAAATTCCTAAAATATATTAAGTAATATGGAGTTAAATCATGTAGGAAAAAAAGGTTTTATGGTCCCAAATAGGCTCTGAGGAAGAAACATCCTGAAAATCAACAAGATCTAAACTATTAATGAAGTTGGGGTCGCAATGAGAATAAACATTAGCATAGTATGGGAAGTAGAAGAACATAGACTCTTTGGGAGACAGGGGAGAGCTACCAAACGGTAATGGAAAATATAATTTGCTACTGCCAGTTATTCTCACATGAAAATAAGATAGTAGCATTGTTAAATTTTAGCTATTCAGATTCAGTCCAGATATGGTATATATAAATACTATCTTTTTGTTGGTGTTGTTTTTCCTTACATAATAAAATGACTGATAGGAATTTCCCTTTATATTATTTTCTCTTTCTACCTCCCTCCTCCACCACCCACAACGTAAAAAATAAAGGCTGTAAAAGTATATAAAGATTTGTGTTCTATAATGAATTGAACTTATAGACTGAATGGCAAGATAGGAATCTAGGAGTCCTGAGTAAGATTTCCCTACCATAGTTAGAAATACCAAATGGAAGACGAATAAAATTATATAGAGTTATTGAACTAAGCCGAATCATAAAAGGTCACCAACAAAGAAGAGAGGAACTGTTCTAAAGTAGATAGAGATGTCCCTTTTAAGGTGCATCTTCTTAGCCTTCATCTAATCTAAAACCACTTACTACTTGTATGCCTATTTTACTTATTTCAGAAGAGCCTGAAATTAGAAAATGAATTGTGAATTTGAAATGTGAAAATGAATCTTTAAAATTTAACAAAAGGTTCTAGGCATATTTAATGTTTGTTAAAAAATCCAGATTAACAAATTGCCTAAGATTTTGTAACAAGATGGCTTATATTTTGGGTAACTTTTCATTATGACATAACCCTGACTTGTATTAAGGAAATTTTAAAATAAAATTTCATATGAAATTTTTCAATTTTGTAAATGTTCAATTGAAATGATTATTGTATTATCCAGTGTTACTTTACTGAAAAGTATAGGAAAAAATTATCTCAATTCATAGGAAAGGCTTTGTTACTTGTTTATAAATTACATCTTATAGAGAATAGGAATTTTATTTTATTTTTTTTCATTTTATTGATTTGTCACAATTGTGCATTAATTGATCCCTCCTCCTCCCTCCATATCCCCCCTCTGTATCCCCCCTTCAGTCACTGAGAATAGGAATTTTATAATTTGATCTTGACTCCCATTTTACTTTGATTGCTGGGAAACTCAGACTTGAACTACACACATCTTAAATTTGTTTAAGGCTTTATGATAGGTGTTTGTGTGTTTCAGCCATACCCTATGTTTCATCTTCTCACTTCCTTATAATTTTTCCCTTTATTCATACTAATTTATACTTTGAAGGTATTCTATTCTACTACTCAGATTTCTGTAAGTCACCTTGTTATTTTGAAGTAAGATGGGGGAGCTTCAGTGGCACAATCAGCCCATGGTACTTAAGTGAATTAAGATGGAATATAAATAAACATGTAAAGCTTACTGCCAGCAGAAAGCAAACAAATAAAAGTAGGAACTTTTCTTCTTTCTTTATATTTCCCCTGCCTTCCCTTTTCATTTTACATTTATTTCTTAATTTTGCTATGAAGTTATGAAAAACTAATCTTCTCCTGGGTTTCTTAGACTTGTCAGAAGAAGGCCAATCCTTTCTGAAGCTTTTTGCCTGTACATAGCTACCAGGTCTTTATACCAAAATGTGCTGACTCTTGATAAAAATCACCTTGAATAAAACAAAATCAAATTTATTTTTTATATCTCTGTATTTTTATTTCATCATTCTGTATATTTGACCCAATATTGGAAACTAAGGGAGGCATGGATCTTTGAAGTAATTGAAATAATAAATTTCTAATTTAAAATTTTATTTTGTTTTGGTATATGAATTATAGAAAGTAATCTTTTTAGTAGGAATTATAGCTTAAATTTTCTGTGAAGGAATAAGGGCTATGTTTTGCATTACAGGATCTTTGAAATATTTAATTTGATCCAGGAATTCAGCTACAACTGTTAACTCAGTTATAGTTTTCTGAAAATTTGTTGTTTCCTCTGCCAATATAGTAAAGCTAGTGACTAGTGACTTGAGTTTGATGCTGTTCAATACTGTATACATATTCCTTTCAAATAACAAGTGTATATTAAGTCTGATATGATGCCTGTTCTGAGTTTCTGTACTTTTGGCACAGATTTACAGATTTCTATGTTATTTTGTTGTGATTGATTTTATTTATTGTCATTTTTTCCTATTTCATTATATTAGAATTTTATTTTCTCAACAGAGTAAAATAAACCTGCATTAAGTACCATAATTTTAATGCCTTGATATGATTGTATTGTAAAAGGTGCCTTAAGAGCTGTTGCATTAAAATAAAGCATATTCTGTTCTTAATAGTTAGGACATAGGTGCATTATCTTTAGTATATATAGGGATAACTGCAAATCTTGCCCATACATAGAAGTCTTCTGAGTATTTTAAAGTAGTGAATTAGTTTATCATATTGACGGAGAGTTTTTGTTTGTTTTATTCCCTTCGTTACTCTAAGTCAAACTTCATTCAATTATGCTTGTAATTTTAGAGTAAAACTACAGCAATTGTAGGGTGAGGAGAACTAAGGACAAAGAAACTTAGTTTTTTTTTTTAATGGTTACAAGTAAATAAATTTGGCTTTCTGTTTGAAATATAAATTTAAAATGATACTGGGAATAGCTTTAGGTTACAACTACTTTTAATTCATATATATGTGTGTGTTTTTTTCCCCCAAGACTAACAAATGTTAGTCTTATTTTTCAGGAGCTTGTCCTAATAAAATGTCTTATGTTTTAGCTACAACTTCAATTTTGTTTTTTAAATGTTACTCAGAAACTTCTTTATCTTCTTTGGTAAAGCAGTTAATATTTTAAAGGCTTTTCCTTCTCTGTAGGTTTGTAAACAGTTATTCTTAGTTGTTTTTTTAAGCCTTATTAGCATTACCTTGTTTTTACAATTAACTTGCCAGAAGTAATTTTAAAAACCTGCTTAAATGGATTCATTTTTCAGTCATTTCTTATTATAAACTGTGGGTCTATGCATGTCAGGAATAAATCTTCCTTAAAAAAAGAAATAAAAGGAAGAAAGAAAAACAGCTATTTCTTGTCTGTTTCGACGTTATAAAATCAAGGAAAGAAAGATTACTTGAGACATCAACCTTACCTGGCTTAGTTTTGTCACGTGAGCATTCACGGGTGCTGGTGATCTAAGTGCTCCACCTGCCTTTCTGTTTGTTTACCAGGAAATCAAGATGTGTAAACTGCAGGAAGTACTATTTGACCCTCTCCGACAGTATCTCATTACAATAATTGCTAATCTCTGAATAAGACAGCCATGTTTTGTGAGTAACTGAGAGAGAGAGAGGTTGTGTTAGGTAGATTTTAGGTGTTTCAACAAATAGAGCATTGTAAATGCTTACTTGGATTTTGTTTTCATGAAGGCTTTTGATAAAAGACATATGGTGACCTTTGGGGTCAGCAAAGCTAGGACACAATAATAGGTATTCTTTCATGCCTTTTAACTGAAAAATACCACGGCTTGTTGTTTTGGAGTGCTGTCACTGCTCTGAATCGAAAGGATAATGGCTACTTCCTGATTAAACCCTCTCCACAGTAAGCTGTTAATGTTATACTGTATGTCTTTCTCTCCTGTTAAATGCAAGAGTATTTGATGTTTTCTTTACTTTTTATCATTGTCTTTTCATAGATCTGTAACAAATATATCCTAAAGTTGAAGTTTACAATTAGAATAGTAACTACTGTTTTAAGTTTGAAGGTTGTTTTTTTTTTTTTTTAATAAAAAGTATTTCTGTTTGGTATCACATTCAGATAGTTCATATACTTATTGTAGATTTTGGTTAAAGAAATTAAAATTTTAAAATATGATAAATTATCTTAACTGTCACTTTCTTGGCACTATTAGCAAATTTTTAGAAATAACTTATGTAGCAAATCAGATTGATAGTTTTGCAAGGAATGTTTGGATAATTTCATTTTTATTGAATAAATATTTATCAATCAGTTTATATATATTGTCATATGTTGTTAATGTTTTAATAAATCGCTGTTCTAAAATTAGCTGAAATCCTTGTGATGTAAAAACAGTATTAGGCACTGAGAATTTAATAAGAGAATAATGAGCTTTAATTTTAATCCTATAGCTGCCAGTCTCTCCATCTGTAGTCTTGGGACAATCATTTAAACTGCTTACCTCAGTTGTCTTGTCTACAGTTCCTAAGAATCCTAAGTAAAATGTGTATGTTTCTTCACAATAGCACAAAGTATATAGAAAATGAATTTTTACAAGTATTTTATAAAATGGAGAACTGACTGCAAATAATATCAGAAAACATTTGGAAGTTAAAGTAGAGGGGAAATCATAGAAAATTTTCATTTAGAAAATGACAGAAAATAAAATTTGAATACAAATCATAGCATTTTAATTTGAACATACCTGTTAGTTTTGCTAGAGCCTTAATTTAGCATTATCAAGGGATTATACATTTGTTGGGTGCATGACTAAAATGGGAAGTAGAAAGCTTGGAGGTGATTTAGTAAACAGTGAGACATGTAAGTGCATTGTTTAACTTATTCCCCAAAGTCTTATTCCTAGAAATGAGATTATTCAGAGTAAAAGGTGTAAAGTATATTTATTATTATAGGCCTAACTCATGTAAATAGGAATGTTTAATTTTTAAAAACTGTTGTACTAGGTATCCTGGTCATAGGAAAGATAACATGAAATTATTAAAGATTGAAGACAGTTACTAAAGATAGTTGTAGAACCTAACACCCTGAAAATAATTTGAAATAATAGAAATAAAACCTGCTTTTCTTAAGAGAACTATCTTTTGCAAAATGCTCATTAAAATCCAAATTATCTTAATGGCTTAGTAATTTTAAATATAAATACTGGTATAGTCTAAGAAGATTGTAAAGGTTATGTTTAGTGAGTAATTGAGTTCAGTTAATTTATTGTAGCACTTAGAGTAGTATTTTAATTTGTGATGACAAAGAATAGATATCATTCATTAAATGCTTAATATATACAAACCACTGTATTGATTCTGTTGTAGGAGAAGTAAACTTTTACATTTACACTCTTAGAGGTTTTTTTTGCTGGGGCCTGAAAATTAAATTGTAATAGACAAATCAGCAGGTGAAAAGCTACAAATCTACTTAATAAAGTTCTATATTTCACCAGAACCTGTAAAAGAATGAAGACCTAAAGAAATGGCAAAATCTGTTTTCTGTGAGGTTGAAAAAGGAGTGTGGAAAAAGTGACAAAATATTTGAAGAGGCAAAAGGAAGATAAAAATTAATTTTACAAGATGTTTGTGTAGAATTCTCTTTTTTAACTGCTTGTCCTTGATGATAAAAATGTTACTTTCCTCTGATATAGGGAGGACATTTTTCAAATAGGAAATTCATTTCATGCTTTTAATAAAAAGAAGGAAGGTCAAGGTGTTTTCCCTAAATTTGCTGTTTTTCATTGCCTTTAACTAAAAATAGTTATGATGAGTGGGATATTTTGGATTTGCCTTCTCAGCTCCTTCATGATAATTGCATGAGGTACAGACACTATCACTTTCATTTTTATTGATTATTATAATAGGAAATTTAAATAATTTGATCAATGTCTTATCTAGGAAGTCCCAGAGTCTGATAAAAAATAGTAACAACACAGAATCCAAAACTCAGTTTCCAGTGTCATGTCCTTAAGCATTATATTTATTATTTTGGAGGTAATAAAGTTACTGACATCTTGATATAGATGGTTTTATTTTGTTATCAACTTACCAAATATTGTAGTATGCTAACTAAGTGTCTGGCACTATAAGGAAATGTTGGCAATAATAATGGAAAACAAAATAAAATTACTCGTTTCAAGAAATTTACAGTATAGTGGAGGAAGCAGCATGTTAATAGACTATTGCAATATATTGTGATCATATATTACAATATTATGTAGTAGTAGTAAATACAGTAAGCTAAGTAGAACACAGAATGCAGCAATGCATTCTTTAAAAAATTTTTTTTCTGTAATTTTCATGTAATATTAATCATGCTTGTATGGCCCCATATGGTCCTCCCCTCCATATTGTACCCTTATGTCCCCACCCTACTTCCTCTTTTGCCCTTCCCCACTCCAGTCTCTCCAGCTTCTCATGCTGCAAGTTGTTGGTCCAAGTTTTGATCACTGAATCTTTTTTTCCCTGGAACAATGTCCTTTTTTCCTGGGTGTGGATTCCTGGGTGCACCCTTAGAAAGCAACAGACCAGGCTGCTTGAGTCTCCAGGAGTAACTTGAGGGCAGGTAGTCAGACCAAGCATGTCAGGAATTTGTAGGGGAAATGTGTGGTGCAGCTCTTCAGGATCCTTTCTGATACCTGTCACGTGATGCTGCTTGTATGCTGTATAGTTCTGAGATCTTGGTTTGGGAGCCCAACTCCCAGTCACTGGCAGTAGAAACATTCCCTGATGGGGCATACTTCTCCAGGTGGTTGGTTCAGCTCCTCTCCTCTCTTGTGTTAGCACTTCTGCCAGGGGACCACAACCACATCATTGTGGCTTTCTTTTCCCATTGACTGGAAAAGGGGGAAGCCTCACTTGGCATTGCACAAAACTGTGAACCAGGGATTTGTTCTCCAGCCCCAAGAGACAATGCAGGTAGAAATCTGTGACTGGTCACTACAATCACTGGTCACATGTTCTTGTACCCAGGTAGTCAAATGCATCCAGGGCCATTATTACTTCTTTCCTTTCTATTATATCTGCAGCTGAAGAGACTAGTTTTTTCATTCCTAGTGCAGGTTTGATTGAGGTTGGAGTAAATCAGAGGGCGATAACCCCCACCTCAAACCCTCCCAGGCAGAGGCACCCAGCCCTCACCCCCTGCCCCACATGGAGGCAGAGGCCAGTTCCCCCAGCCTGAGACCCCAGGACCCAAGGCCCTGAGACCCTGGTGGCATAGGACTCACCCTACCAGCCCCACTCCCACCAGCAGCTTAGATTGTGTTGTGGGTATGCTGGAGTTCTTCTCCAAAGGTCTGAGCTGTCCCAAATTACCTCCACTCCCACCTCCAGCCTGACTAGGCTCAGAGCTGGGCTGGGAAGGAGAAGCCTACTAATTGACCCCTGGGTATCTGCTCTGCCCCTACCCCCAGACACTGAAAGGCCTCCTTAGGCCAAGACCTAAACCCTGAGATCCTGAGACCCTGGTGGTGCAGGACTTACCCTATCCCCTGCTGGGGGGCTCCCCAAAAAGCCAGGCCTTTCAAGGGAACCTCAGCCCCTACTCCCAGCCTTACGTGGACCAGGGTTGTGTCTAGTAAGCAGGGCCTGCAAATCCCCTCTCCCAGCTCAGGACCCCTGGGAATCAGCCCTGCCCCCAACACCCCACCCATACACACATAAGGGAGGAGGCCAAGTCCCCCAACCTGAGACCTCTAGACCTCAAAACCCCAGTGGTATTCCTACCCCCACCATCAGTCTAGGCTGCAGCAGAGGTGTGCTGAGGGCCCTCCCCTGGGCCCAGGCAGTCCAGGAGAACTTTCAACTCTCTCCTCTGACCAAACTGGGACTAGACTTGGGCCTGAAAGGCAGAGCCTACTAATCCCTTGCCTCCCCAGTCCGAGAGTCAGCAGAAGTACTCTGTCTTCACCCTCTGCCCTGGTGGAGGCTGAGGCCAGTTTCCCCACCCTGAGAGCCTAGTGGCATAGGACTCACCCTATCTCCCACTCCTGCTTAGACTGCAATAGGGGTATGCTGAAGTTCTTCTCCATCTGGCCACTGCAGATCTCTTTTTGCATGGGCAATAATTCCTCAAAATTTCATCTTTTAGGATGGCCCAAGGTGGGGAGGGGGGAGGGAAGATCAGTGAACTCAGATTCCTTGTTAGTTAAGGAGAAGAGAGATCTCCAGGAACTTGCTCTTCCTGTCCTTGACAGGGCCCAGCTTGGTGACCGGACTCCATTCCTCATCGTGTGTCTTGCCTCCATGAGTTCAATGGCATTTGGTGTGTTCTTGGAAAAGAAGTTCTGTCTTATTTTAAAAAAAATTTTTTTTCTATGTTGAGAATAAACTATAGAAAGATATTGACTGCTGAACATAATGTTCTTAATAGTAATCTAAATGATTGCAGGTAGTGACTTGGACTAGAATGGTAGTCACATTCTTTATCTTTTTAAGGTATAAACAAAGTTTTCCTGGTGTACACTTTTAAAGTTTTAAAAGCTTCAAAGTGTTAACTTTTTGAATTTAGTTTTTCTCTGTTGTGGCATGATGTGGCATGTGGCTATATGTGGCATATAGCTCATAATTTATAGACATAAAGTTTATAGATGTTTGATCATGAATGAAGCCATTTGTTGTTGTTGGTTTTTTTAAATTTTATGTGTATGGTTACCTACAGATTTTATGTGTATGGTTACCTATTGTAGACATTTCCTTCACTCTTGTCACTCATTCTTCTATTTAGAACAAAATACATGCTTAGAAAATTAGAGCTGCTCTCATTACCATCTCTTCTTTCTATTATGCTATATATACACTTGGGAATAACAACCAAACTTGTTCGAATCATGTTTAACATATAAAACATCTCATGAGGATTTTAGTAAAGAATGTGTTTTTTAACTCATGTATTTTTCTTTCAGATAAAAACTATTTTTTATTTCCTTCCCATTATTGTTTGTTTTCTTGGGAGGTGAATTTGATAAATAGCTGTTTCTGACTGGAAAAGTAATATTCTCAGAGATGCCAGTGGTTATTTCACTATAAAAATGAGCATAAGTTGTTCTACTTTAGTAGATAAAAGAAATACAGTTCTCTTCTTGAAACAGATTTACATTGGGGGTAATGGTGCCATATTTTGAACACTTAAACCTAAGATAAACTTTTGGCTATGTAAAGACATAAAAATGTATTTTCAAATACCAGATGAGTTCATGTTCATGATACATGTTTGTGGATACACTTAGGAACAAGTGATTCAGACATTTTGCTGGAAAAATATATTTTTGTGAAACATCTTATGTATTTTTAATACTCTAACTGCATAGTGGTTAAGACATCTTGTGCATTTTTTTAAAGGTCTACTACAAAAGAAACTTGCTGTGGGTTAAAATAGCCTAAAAGATTTTTTTAAGCATATACTAAAGATATAGGTAGGAAATTTCCCTAGCATTTGTACTTCTGATCTGTACATATATGATTTATTCCAAGTATCTTGTTTTGTATATTTCTCAAAAAAAAAGCCTTTTATAAAAGAAACCCATATATTTGTACATATATGTGTGTATGTACATATAAACTGCATAGACACACGTGTATATATGTATCATTCATCCTTTCATGTTTTTTCTCTAAAGTTTTCTTTCTGTTTCATTATTATATCCAAAATACTTATGTATAATTTATTTTACGAACACCGTAGTCATTAAGGTAGCATTTAAAATAAACAGAAGTTTCAGTTGGCTCCAAAGCACCCTATTTTATTGTAACAAAATTATCTGTGTAATTTCACCTCTTAATATGTTAAGGATTAAAAGTATATATATCTTGAACATTTGTACATAGGAAATACTAGTATGCATGTGATATTTATATAGTCCTCACTTACTTTGTTTTATGTTTATTTGTAAAGTGCCTTGTGTTTAATTAAGTTGGGGAAAAATAAAAGTGACTGAACAATTAGATAATTTTTCTTTAAAAGTATCCTTTTGCCTATTTTTAATAATTGCCCTGAACTAAATCTATAATATCCATCATTAATTGGAGTGCCCAGGGAATTAGTGTCCTGATTACTGTTTCCTAGAATGCTTTCTCAACATGTGTTGTTGAAATGTTTACTTAATGTATTTGTCTAAGTGTAAAATTGAATTATTTTTTGATGATTTGAAGGTGGCAAAAGGGTAGAAGTTCTTGATTTGACAACATGAACTATTACTGAGCTATTGTGGTAAACAAAATATAGGCAAATATTATATATGAATCTTTATAATTTGAGCAACTGGTCTAGTTTTGTAAACAAATCATAAGCACAATAAATGTGTAATAGTAATTCTGAAATACCAGAGATATCAAAAGCAGGGTTAAAAGAATTGCTAAAATTGGGGAATATAAACAAGTAACATACTGTGCATTAACTACAAGAAAAATCACTAGAATAACTAGAAAAGGCTCTTTTAAAATGGAAAAAGTGCCTGAATGCCAAAGCAATAAAGAACATCAAGCATTAATTTTATGACTTTATTGAGATGTAGTTACACACCATATAGTTTACCCGTTTAAAGTATACAATTCAGTTTTTGTATATTAATAGATTTTGAAAATTATAATATGTAACATAAAAATTGTCATTTTTATCATTCTAAGTGTGCAGTTTGACATTACATTCACAATGTTGTGCACCCATTAATACTATTTCCAAAATGTTTCAAAATTGAAGTAGTATTACATTATGGCATATGTTTCAGATGTCCAAAACTTTTTCATAGCCCAAACAGAACTGCTCTAATTATGAAACAATAATTGCATTTCCCACTCTCCTAAGTCCCTGGTAAACTAAAGTCTAAAATGATTTTGTTTATTGTAGATATTTCTTAGTGGAATCATATGGTGCCTTTTGTGTTATTTATTTCAGTTAGTATAATATTATCAAGGCATATAATGTATCAGAGACTTGCTTTTTTATAGCTTAATGTTATTCTATTATAAATGGTATATATGGCATGTATAATACATTCCTTATTGTATGTATATATTTCCTTATTTATCTGTTTTTGGGCATTTAGATGTTCAAGTATCCATTCAAATCTTTTTTTCCATTCTTTTGGTTATATACCTTGGATAGACTTGCTGCATCTTATGGTAGTTTTATATTTTAATTTTCTTTAGAAATTGTCAAACTTTTGCATAGTGGCTACATCAAGCACTAATTTTTATTCTGTTCTACAAATATAGAGTATATAAAAGATTGAACACTGTTTCAGAACATTAACACGTTTTTTAAAAGGAATGTTAAAAAGTAAATAATAATAAGCCATGTTATGTGTGAGGCGTTGTAATGCTAAAAAAAAAACACAAAACTATCTCTCAAATTAAAAAAAAAGTTAACCTCTGGTTGTTTGAAATCCCAATTTTCCTGTAGTGTTTTATGCAACATGGTCATTTCTCAATTTTTAGGAATCCCACCTCCATTTTCAAATAATTTTTAAAAATATTTTTTATTTTCTAATTTTCATACAACACTGGTCATGTTTGTATAGTTATTGTTTACCTTAGGTATGGTCCTCCTTTACATATTGTTCCCTTATACTCCCCACTCCTCCTCCCCTTACCCCACTCTGGTCATTCCAGCTCCTCTCTTGGTGCTGCAAGTCATTGGTCAATGCTTGGACCACTGGTCTTTTCTTTTTCTGGAACAATGTCCGTTTTCCTGGTTGAGGACTTGCACTTCTGGATCACAACAGGCCAGGCTGCTCCATTCCCTAGGAGTAACTCAGGTGGGTAGTCAAGCCAAGCGCATCAGGAACTTCTGGTAGGGAAGGTGCATAACACAGTTCTCCAGGCTTCTTTATTATGGAGATTCCTATGGTGGATAAGACTGTATCCTTTTCTCCAGGCCTGTATGTTTATGGTATTGCATGCCTACTCTTTTACACTGACTCACGCTGCTTCTGTCCTGTATAGTTCTGGTATCTTGGATTGGGAACCCAACTCCTAACCATTGGAGAAGTTACCTGCTGGGGACAGACTTCTATAGATGGGTGGTCCTATTCTTCTCCTCTCTAGTGGTCTGCAGTTCTGCCATGGGGCCTCAGCCATGTGTCTGTGACTCCCTTCCCTCCCCCCCACATTAACTGGTAAAGGATGGAGACTCACTCTCCTTGCCTGGTCTCCTGGACCAGGGATTTGGTTCCTAAGCCCTGGAGATGATGTAGGTGGAAATCTGTGATAGGTCACCACATAGTCTTGTCTCAGTTGTTCTGACCATGCTCTGTTTGGGTCCTACCCAAACAGAGTGAGTATATCCAGGGCTATTATTACTTCCTCTCCTCTCTTTTATGTCTGCAACTGGAGAACTGGTTTTTTGTTCCTATTGCAGGTCTGATTAAGGTTGGAATAAACCAGAGGAGGGTCCTTCCCTAGCCCACACCTAGCAGAGGTGACCAGCTTCCCCCCCCCCCCAGCCCATGTGGAGGTAGAGGCCAGCTCCCTCAGTCTGAGACTCCTGAACCCTAAAACCCCAGTGGCATAGGACTCACCCTGCCAGCAGCCTAGGCTGCCATAGGGGTGTACCAAAGGTCCAAGCTGTCCTGAAAAAAGGACCTTAGCTCCCACCTCCAGCCTGAGTAGGATCAGGATCGGGGCTGGAAGGTACTTAAATCCCCTTCTGGCAGAGGCTGCCCGCCCTCCACCTCCAGACACCAGGTCCCCCAGCCTGAGACCCCAAGATCATTGAGACCCCAGTGGTATAGGACTTATCCTACACCCACCCCACCTGCAACCTAGACCACAGCAGGGGTATGCTGGGAGTCTCTCAAAGTCCAAGCTGTCTGAAAGGGCTTGGGCTCCTACTCCTGGCATCAGGTTTGGACTGGAAGGCAGGACCTACCAGTCCTCTCTCCCTCTCAGGATCCCTGGAGAAGGCTACTCAGCCCACATTCCCTCCACATAAGAGAGGAGGTCAGGTCCTCCAGCCTGAGACCTTGAGACTGGACTCAAGTGATACTGGACTCACCCTACCCCCAACTTGCCAGCAGTCAACACTTTGGCGGAGGTGTGCTGGGGGCCCTCCCCTGGCCCAGTCTGTCCTAACTGGGACTAGGATTGTATTGAGTCCAGATTTAAGTGATTTACTTTTAGTTGATTTATTTTCACTGTAAATTCACCGTGGTTATATTATTGGAAAATATTCACAGTATATCCTCTTCAGCCATCTTATATTCACTTCATTAATTTCATTAATATGTTAAGACTTTATGAGTTTGAGAGCAAAGATAAAGGCTTTTTAGTTGACATTTTAAAAGTGATTCTTTAAAGTGAATTCTGGAATTCATTGTGATTTAGAAGGATAGTACTCATGGCTTGATAAGATCATATCACCCAGGATATTGGGAACAGTAGTGGAATAGGGAAACTTCTTGGCTGGCCTAGTTACAACTTTCCCTAATAAGGGTATATAATTTCAAAAGCACACAAACAAAATGAACTAACCTGATGGAGGATGCTATTAATGCAAGGAGTCAATGGTATATTTGGGGAATGGCACAAAGTTTCGTTAGTTTATTTATGAGGAGAGTAGGGCCAAAAATAAAGTCAAATGTTTCAATAAGAACAACTTTTTATGTCAAACAGAGAACCTGGGAGTTTACCATATTTGTGATGTATAAATACTTAAAGATTTTAATAGGGAAGTTGAAGGATTAGCTTTTTATATTAAAAGAAATACTTTTTCAAAAATAGGATTATTGTTGGTTTATGGAGGATTGGAGAACAAAGAAGCAGGCTTACCTGTAAAAAAAAAAATAGTTGAAAGTAAAAATGACATTTTAAAATGATTATCTATCCTTGACATTTTGCATACATTTAACTTATGAAAAATTAGCTTTATCTTTAAATAGCTGTTTTCCCACTTTGTATATTTAATTTGAGGAAAATAAAGATACTTTTTTTCTGGATTTTCACCTAACACCGAAGAACAAAACATCTTTTAGAAAGTATGCTAGGCATTCTCTTTACTGGAAGTCTTTGAAGTAGGTGTAATTAGTCCCATTTTACTGAATCAGAAACCAAAACTCAACAGACATACTGGCTGTGTGTTGAATGACATGGTGAATTCATAAAGCAAATACAGAGCAGTAAAAAGTCATTGTAATTAGTAACTTCCTGGGTAGAAGCTAAAGTGCTCTATAGTTCAAAGATGGGAAGTTGTGATTTAGGATTAGTCAGATACAACTTATGGATAAAGTGTCTCTTGGACCTGTATTTGAAGATATATAGTATTTGGATTGTTGAAAGGGAAAAATAAAATATTCTTAGTGCTGTGAAAAGCATGAGCAAAGATGAAAAGAGAAAAAAGGCCAGGCATGGAGGCGCATGCCTGTAGATGGCAGCCTAGGAAGTCGCTGTGGGGACCAGGGATCGCGGTTCGAGTTCCCCTCAGAGTTCCAAAAAAATAGCTGGGCATGGTGGCGCACGCCTGTAATCCCAGCTACCTGGGAAGCTGAGTCTGGGGAACGCTTGAGTCCGTGGTACCTGGGCAACGTGAGCCTGTGGTTCCACAGGCAAAAACAGCAAGACCTGGTCAATCAATCAATCAATCAATCAATCAATAAATACATACATACATACATACATACATAAATACATAAATAAGTAAGTAAGTAAGTAAATAAGTAAATAAAATAAGAGAGAGAAAAGGCTAAAGTATAACATTTGTTAGGAAGTTTTTCACCAGTCTTCTTTGATTGCAAATAACAGTAATCTACAAAACCTTAACATATATTTTATCCCAAACATCTATCACTATTCATGGTTTAATAAATTCTTTCTGGAGATCTTAACATTTGATGTTTTCATAAATGGTTTGACTTTGTATAATTGGTGTCATTTATAACATCTGGTGAAAGAACTTTGATCTGTACTTAATTGACTGAGTATGCAAGAAGAAAATCCAGCCAGCATTTAGCATTGGCATTCCAGGTGCCCAGCTAATATAATGTCCCTTATTTTCTGTCAGACTGAAAGTTTAAATATAGGTCCCTAGTCCTAGAGAAATTCTAAAAATTTTGTATAGCTAATAGACTGTATACAAAAACCATGGATTCTGTTGGATGATAATGGATAATAATGCACATGCACACACATAATATGTATGTACACATATGTATATACGTTCATATGTATGTGCATACACACAATTCCTGAATAGCAGTTAGTATGATTAGGGGTTGTAAAATCTTTTCTTGGTCCCCATAAGCTATACAATATTAGAAAGCCCAAGGCCGAACATGGTGGCGTGTGTCTTTAATCCCAGCCTATGAAGGGAGGCCGAGATTAGGAATTGCTTGAGTCAGGGCAACATAGTGAGACCTAGTCTCAAAAAATAGCTGGGCGTGGTGGCACACGCCTGTAATCCCAGTTACCTGGGAGGCGGAGGCAAGGATCACTTGAATTCATGGTACCCCGGACAGCTGAGTCTGTGGTTCCCCAGGCAAAATAGTGAGACCTAGTCTCGAAAGAAAGAAAGCCAAATTGGTCAGTGTTTTTCAAACTTCTTTGACAATGTCTCAAATATTTCATTTTTTTATGACCCTACTCTATGGTTTTTATGAGTCATGTGCTGGGATCAACAGTTATAAAACTTCTGCTTCAACTGGTATTAAAGAATTCCATAAATAGAAATGATTTTAGATTTGAGAGTTGATCGCCAGTGTTTCCTGTGTATTACCTTTCTCTCACTTTGTAATGAGTCCTATTTACTCACTTTGAAACTGGCTGTTAAACTAAGCAGAAAGGTTTCAGTGTCTGAGGGAACATTACTGGTATTTCAACACTTATCGAAGAATTATCTGTAATGATAATGTCATAACTGTAGAAAGATGGTTATTGTGACTTTTACATTGTATTTAGTACTAATTAATTTAAATGTAATTGTCTGCTTGTGGCTAGTTAATGGTAATGGCTACCCTGTTGGCCCATTTGATTCATGTAGATTTATACTGGTTTTGTATACATAAGTCTTTGGCTCATCACAATTACTTGTTGTCTAGTTGAATGCTGTTCTTAAAAACTGAAATGCAAAGTAATTATAGAATTTGATTTTTTTAAATTTTATTTTAATCTAGTTGAAGATATAACGACAAAGATAAAAATTGCCTGGAGTGGCACTTAAATATTGTGATTTCAGTATGTATCCATAGTAAGTACATTCTGAGGACCAAAAGAATTGTGTTTTAGAGCCATATTTTTTTGTTAATATTATTTTCACAATATTAATTATGTACTGTGTTTTAAATTAGATGAGTAATTTTGTACTGAGTTCTTAAGGTATTGAGGACTAAGGTTTTTCTCTCAAGAACTAAAATTTTTGGAAAAAGAACTACAAATTGATAAGATATAATAAAAATTCTATATCCTGAGTTTAAATTGAAATTATTGACATGAGTATTATCATTAAAGAATGAAATTAAATTACTGAATTATTTTCTTTGAATTGTAAAATCTGAACTGTGACCACCTATTTTCCTTCATAGGGTTTAAAATAGTATTAAGACTCTTTAGCTGGATTATCTTCACCCTTCTAAACAAGTTATTCTTAGGCTAATAAAAAAAACTTAAAAAAAATCTTATTCAAATTTTAATCTTTTGTACAAAAATGTTTGCATTTTTAAATTTATTTCATTTTTGAACTATATATGATTTCTCCCCTCAGGTGTGGTCACAGTTGTTCTCCCACCATCAAAAAACCTTTAAGTCCATTGCTGTATTTCCTTATGCACTTCTCCAGCCCTGTTTTTAACCCTGCCCTTCCATTCCCTCCCACAATCCCAACCCTCACAGATGTCTTATATCTATGGTCAGTTTTCAAGTTTTATCTTTGTCTGTTTTTCCATAGTCCATATATAACTTAAACCATCTGATATTTATCTTTATCCTTCTGACTTAGTTTGCTTAGCATCACCCTTACAGCTCTATCCTTGTTGCTGTTAATGGCGTGAGTTTATTATTTTTTTTAATTGCTGAGTAGTATTCCAAGAGTATGTAGTACATCGTCTTGATCCATTCATCTGTTTGAGGGTATTAAAGTTGTTTCAAAATCTTGGCTATTATAAATAGTGCTGCAATAAACATAGGAGTGAAGATTTTCTTTTGAATTAGTGTTTTTGTGACCTTTGGGTAGATTCTTAGGAGTGGAATAGTTGGGTTGTATGGCAGATTCATTTCTGTTGTTTTGAGGATCCTCCACACAGCTTCCATAAAGGCTGGACCAGTTTACTTTCCTACTGGCAATTTAAGAAGGTTTCTTTTTCTTCACACCCTCACAAGCATCTGTTGTTCCTGATTTTTTAATACCGTTCATTCTCACTGTTCTGTGAGATATTCTTTGTGGTTTTGATTACCTATAATAGGTAATAATGAACATTTTTCATGTATCTGTTGTCCATATGTATTTCTTTGGAGAAGTATCTGTTTAACTCTTCTGTCCATTTTTTTGATTGGTTTATTTAATTTGGTTTTGTTGACTTGTGTGAGCTCTTTGTAGATCTTCCATATCAATTCCTTATCTGATGTATTGTGTGCAAATATTGAGATATTTTGTTACCATTTAAACTCAATGCATTAATAATTTTAGAACTACTAAAAGTTCTATCCAAGATAATCTTTAATATTTCCTATTATTGTTTTTTAAAAATTTGAGGATATGGCTATTAATGTCATGATTTTGCAATGTAGTACTTACAGCATTGCAGTTTTCTTGCCACAATGTTGTTTTACTTTTGGCTATGTATTAAGCACATAAATAATGAATACACATTATTGTTTATAAAAGAAACATTTAATAATCAACTGCTTTGGGCAAAGTACTCTACTGAAGCTCTGTGGGAAAGGAGATACTACCAACCTCATTTTTGTTTCCATAAATTTGCAGGTTATTAGGACTGTTTATGCAAGTTCATATTTGTAGTAAAGGACACAATGTAATTGCAATAAAAGAGGAAGTTATGAAGCACTTTTAAAGATTGTGTATTTTAGAACCCCTCACTAGTTAAAATTTGAAATTCAGAATATAAAAAACTAAGGTTGTGATTTTATAGATTTCAAACTGGATCATCAGTAACAGTTCTTGGAGTGTCAATTATACCCAGGGTTTGAAGAACAGAAAGAATCAGTATGTAGGTATGGGGGCAAGGAATGAAGAGGAAATTATAACTTTAGCTAAAACAAGGATTTGGGAAAGTATAATTAAGAGCCAGGTAATGATGGCAGTTGTATTTTGTTGGGAATACCTACAGGGAAAGTTTCAGGAAGTGAGAAAGTTCTTAAGGTCAACCTAAAGATTTGGGGCTTTAATTTTATTGCTAACATGGGAAGGATGGATAAGTATGTACCAAGTCAATAATCTTTTTCAGAGGATGATTTGTAGAGAAAGAAGTTAGAAGACAAGCAGGGCACCATGGCGTGTACCTGTAAGCAACAGTTTATGGAGTCGCAGCGGGACCTGGGGTCATGGCTTGAGTCCCACTCGGGGCAACACAGGGAGACCGAGTCCCCAAAAATAGCTGGGCATGGTGGCACATGCCTGTAATCCTAGCTACCTGGGAAGCCGAGGGCAATGTGAGCCTGCGGATCTACAGGCAAAAATAGCGAGACCTAGTCTCAAAAAAAAGGAAGTTAGAGGACAGTTGAGGTAAAAAGATAAACATTTAAAATAGTGATTATAGCTAATGTCTAGCAACAGATGAATCAGCGTAATCCTTTTTAATGGTTTTCTTAATCTTGTGTTTGTGGACTTTTGTTCCTATATGCCTTTGGAATTGCCATATTTTTAAATATCTGGCTCATTGTCAATCTTATTTTTATACCATATAAATAAACATTTTCACTAAAATTATTTCACTGCAAATTTACTTATTATTTCCAGATTATTAAATTATGAACTAGTTCTATAGAATAAATAATAGGATCTGCATTTAAATAGCGCCTTCATCGTAACTTTAGAGCCACCATTTTTTTACTTAATAGATTATCTTAAAGATCGCTAGGAATGTCAAGGAAAAAGTCATAGCTGTAACTATGAGGAATGTCTCTATAATCCCCCCATAAGTTTTATATTCAGCTCATTCAGTCAAAAATAATGAGCATGTAGTATGTATGAAGCTAAAGAAGGTAGATGGAAAAACTCTGTAGAGCCTGTCAATGATTTCATAGTTTATCTTAAAACGGGAATGCTATTAAAAGATTTAGGCAAGAAAGTGACATCTAATTATCAGATGTTTGTAACAATACTCTGTGAAGATTTATTTTAGCTGGGAGGATCATAAAACTGGTGTGTTTGTCAGTATAATTCAAGAAGGTACTAGTAGCCTAGACGAGTAGGGCGTGACAGACTTACTTATTTTCATTAAAGAATAAGTAAGTATTTTAGGTTTTGCAGATCTTATCTCTTATTTTAGTTACTATCTTACCACTGTACTGCAAAAACAGCCACCGATAATACAGAAATGAGTAACACTTTATTTACTAAAAAATACATAGTCTGCCCATAAGGCATGTTTTGCCACTGGAAGTTCAGCGCACTCTTCATTTTGCCACAGAGCCAACTACACAAGTTGTATTTCGGAGACCCCTTATTTCTAGAAGAAAATGGTTAGTGCATGGATCAGGATGTGACTGTGGAAAGGGTTAAAGTGGTGAAAGTGGTAAAATGGACCTACTTAAGATTACAGTGGAAGAAAAATTGAGACTACTTGGCAATAGATTGGTTATAATAGGTAAGGAGTGTGAATATGTGCATACTCCTCATCCCACTTCAGGGGACATTAAGTCTTTGTGTTAAGTCTTTGTGGGGCTGGTCCCTTGGCTTAGGTCTCATGACTTAGTCTCGGATTAAATTAACTATTACCCAAATTTTCACATCTGATTTTTGTTTGCATTCCTTCAATCAGATTGATGGCAACTTTTACAAACTTTTCTTTTAATCTCCTTGTTGATTTTTGTATGCTTTTCATAGACTTCCTTTCTGAGGAAGGAAGACTCCTCTGACTGAATTTGCTTAATTTTTATGCCTTTTTTTTTTTTTTTTGGTATTTGGATCCCAGCAATCAAAGTCATGCTAATAATATGTTACAGAAATAAATTTAGAGCATCAGACTAGAGTGAGTGAAATTGTGAAAGCAGGTAGAAAAATAGAAACTATGTATGAAGACAATTTCATTTTAAGAATCTCAGTTGAAGTCAAAAAATGAAGAAATGAGGTGAAAGAATGCAGAAAAAATGAGGTGGCAAAATGCAGATGTGCAAAGAAGAGTTTCTTAGTTTTTAAAGATGGAAGATAACTAAGGAAAATTTTGTAGAATTCTCTGTAGAATTCTGGAAATACAGAAAAAAGATCAGTAACCAATGGAATAAAGTCCGGAAAGTTTGAAAAGGAGTAAGTGTGAGGGAATGAAGGAACACTACCTCTGTATTTTTTTATTGAAAGGAAGAAGAGGAGTACATTGTCACTAAGTTCTAGGTTTTCTAAAAGGAAGACAATTATTTTTCTACAGTATTGTAAATTCATCATTTAACTTCTCCAACACCCATCAAAGAAGATTCCAAATTACTATCAATAGTTAGTCATTTCTGTTCTAGAAGTACTTATTTTATTTGTATTCTTTTCGATTTCCTCTTTGAAACAGAGAAGATGGGGAACTGAGTATTCATGGGAAATTCAAAGAGGGGAAAATACATAAAATAAAGTCTATCACTCATAACCTCCCAAGTAGATGGTAGATTCAGCCAGTTAGGGTTCAGAATTTGGGGTGTGGTACTAAGGAGATACACTCTGAGAGAATGAGATCTCATTCAAGGATATATTGTTCAAGAACTTGAAATTAGGGCTAATAAAGACAAGAGATGAGTGAAGTGCCTCCTATGTAAAGTTGACTTAGTGGTTAAAGTCACACGGCATATAGGATTGAACAGATGGCCAAGTTACTAAGAACTAATATTGGACACCTTTTAGAATAGTGGTTTAAAGGTTTTTTGTTTTTGTTTTTTTTTTTTAAACAGTGAATTCAACTCCTCAAACAAAATCTCATATGGAATCCCAATAAAACAGATAAGAGGATAGAAACTCATGTAGCATATGGGCTAGAGCAATAGCCTACCTCTTACCCTCCTTGTCATCTTCCAAGGTATGTAAAGGTACCCTAAAACTCTGAAGAACACTTTTAAAGGTGTTTCTAGCATTGAAAAATCTTTAGAAATCTTTCTGTTTTAAAAACTAATGCAACTCATTAACACTAGCACATGGTAAATTATTTAAGTGGTTGAAAAAGATAGGCAGTGAAAAATAATTCCCCATCGTAGATTCTGGTTTCCCCAATTTCTTTACCTAGAAGTAAAGAGTGAACAGTTTCTTATACACTTTCTAGAAACATTCTCAACATACAAACATATGGATATATTCCCCTTTTTCCTTTATACACATGTGACTTTGCTATTTCTATTTCCCCCAACTTTACTTTTCACTTAACATATTAGCTAGTATAGAGCTACCCCATTCTTTTATAAGAATTGAACAGTATTCTCTTAAAGAGAGGAGATATACCATAATTTATCAATTCCTTTTAGATGGAGTATTTTGCTTTTAAAGACTTTTGTAGTTAATATGTTGTGATAAATATCCTTTATATGTATACATATGTAAAAGATGTATCTTGTATTAAGTGAAGATTTTTGAATAGGAGAGTGATAAAATTCAAAAGACAAACCTGGCCAGGGTGACCAAGACAGAAATATTTTACACTCTCAAACTCTCACCCTCATTTTAGATAAGCTCTCTTTCTTTCCTGCAGAGTAAATGAGTTTTTAGGGCTTTTACTTTCCACCATTGGCCTCTGTAACTGCCAGCTGTGGTGTTGTGTCCTCTCCATTATTGTACACACATGACCTGATGGATATGTGCTTGCATAGATAGATGGGTGCACCTGGCCATGTGAGGAGATAGAAGACCATTGTCAGCCTGACAGAGGGATGGAGAAGGCACTAGAGGAGAAAGAAGAGAGAACTTGAGAAACTTAAGTGCTGTTTTGTTGTTGGTTATTAAAATTTCTACAGTGGTAATTTCAAGGACTCCAACATTGTTTGCCTGCTATGACCAATGATAAAACTACTCTGACTGGGATGGTTACAAAATATCCTGCCTTAAAGTAGTCATTCTCATTCATCAATCATGTAATACTGGCATTATTCTTTTCTTAGCTTTAGAGTGTATGTGAATATCTTATATAAAGAAATACAACATCTGTGTCACCCTGCTTTATTTTAGCAATCTGTTATACATCAGCATCAGTCGCTATCCAGAATGTCATAGAATTCCCATTTAATTTTTTTTTTTTCTTTGAGATTAGGTCTTGCTATTTTTGCCATAGGCTCACGTTGCCCAGGGTACCACAGACTCAAGCAGTTCCCAGCCTCAGCTTCCCTGGTAGCTGGGATTACAGTCACATGTCACCATGCCCAGCTATGTTTTTTTGGAACAAGGTCTTGCTATGTGCCCCTGGCGGGACTCAAACTGTGATCCCTGGGCCAGGCCACAGATTCCTGGACTGCCGCTTGCATGCATGCTCCACCATGCCCAACCCTCCATTTAATTTTAATGGTGTCTTTTAAGAAAAGTTTTAGGTCTTTTTCTTCTTTGGGACCCCTTTCATCTGTAAATGAAAGAATCGGCTAACTAGACGTTTGTTTCTCTTTATACTCATCAATCATTTAAAAAATTTCTAAGTCAAGTACATATTTAAAATTCATAGATTTTACCAGTAGTTTCATTGAGCCACACTTCTTAAATCTTATTCAAATCTTTCTTTCATATTCTTTCTATGACTTTTTCTTATATCATAAAATAACCTCTTCCTTTCTGAAACCATTGCAAAGCAATACTTAATCCTTTGGATGGAAAAAGATGTACCCTAACTAGATTATTTAGAGCAGTATGAAAATGAGTTCTTTACTCTTGGATAATTTTCTCATCATTCAGTCTTTTGAGGTATAAATAAGACAGGAGTAAATCTTCAAAAGATTTAAAAAGAAATCTGTAATTTACCATAATACACAGTGAAGACAGAAGTTTGACCAATGAAATGAAATATAAGGAAAACATCGAATTAAATTCTTAAATAGTTTATTGCAATGTGAAAAAAAAGTTAAACCATTAAATTAATAAAACTGGGAGAGGAACTTTGAGGGTCAGTTTATTCAATCTTACCATTTTCAAATGAGGAAATTTGTTATCTGAGATCTCAGGGTTTAGACTGGGCACCTGATCTACCATCCCATTTTTGTTTGGAAATATACTTGTTTAACTACTTACAGTGGTGGTTGAAATGTGTCAGGCAACAGAGGGAATTGATCCATTTTACATATTCATATTTAAACCCAATACATTATACTTAATGACTTCAAATAACATTCTGAAAAATATAAAAATTTTGCAAATAGAATTCTTTTCCTAACAATCATTTTGTTTTCTATCTAATGAGGAGGTCTTTCTATTTCTTGCTTCATTTTGTTTTCATAGTTTATATCCTGAAATATTTGTCCTTTAAATGTTCATTTATCTCTAAATTATCTAATGGAGGATTTACATAAAAGTCATTGTCAGAATTTTCAGACAATGCTGAACTTATAAATCTCTCTTTAGTGTTCCTACTAAACCAAAAGGACCAACATAGTTACTATCTCCTAAATTTCTCCCCAAATATTGTATTTCACTTGTGCTGATGTTGTAAAGGAAAAGTAAGTGTTCATTAATACTGCTTTTGTTCCTTGAACTCTCATGGTAGTAGTACCTGGATACAGTCATGCTTAAGAAAAGTTCCCTGGGAAATAGCTGAGTGTTTTTGTCTACTTTCTGGATCTTAATCTATATTCTATAGCTATGGTTTTAAAAATGGAATCCTGCAACTGAAACACTGATCATGTTTACCTTTCTCAGCCAGATGCCTTGCTCTTTCCTGTTTGCACCTGTTTAGTGTTACACCTAGCAGCTGTCAGTATTCATACACTCTATGATTACACAGAAAGCAACATCTCATATACATAAATTTAAACAGTATTATCATCAGCAACTGGTTATTGAATCATTTTGTACTATACTATTCTTGCACATTGAAAGAAGTGGTAATTCTGATTTCTGAGTATTAGAATGTTAAAGGTAATACCATCTTAGTAAAATAGGGTAAATTCACATTATCCAGAATGAGAGTGCATTATGATATGTGTTAATTGCATTTCATGCATGATCCATTTTAAACAATTATGTCAAACTGTAATATAAGAGAGTCTATACACAAAAGGTAGATTGCATTTTTTTCATATTTTGCAGTTATTTTAAGTCATCACAAATAGCTTGAGTTATTTATAATAGTTATATAGAATTCCTATTAATGAAATTTTTTGGTTAATTGAATTCCAATTCCAACAATTTAGTTATTGATGCTTTATATCAGAATTTCCTAACCTTAACACTAGTAACATCTGGGCCAGATAATTCTTTGTATATAGACTCTCCTGTGCATTGTTAGCATATTTAGCAACATCTCTGGGCTGTATCTACTCAAGACACCCTCTCAGTGTGACAATAAAAAATTGTCTTCAGACATTGTCGAAAGTTTCCTAGTGGATGAGGAGGTACTACAGAGTTACTGCTAGTTGAGAGCTGCTTAGATCATTGAGAAGAGAGCTGCTTAGATCATTGAGAAGATACAATGAATCAAATGATTTACAAGGCCTCATTGCCTTCTGCACACTTTGCTCTCATTTTTTACATCAACAAAATTGTTTTTATTGTAGTATTGTATGTTCACTTTTAGTTGGAGTAACTTTTACCCTACATTGGTGACTTTATAATAAAGGACTCAAGTTATTCATTAGGAGCTATGCTCTCATAAATGACCTTAAACTAAAAGATATACCTATTAATTGATATTATTCCAAACTTGGAGTATGTTATGGGTGAGAAAGTCATTATTATCTGTTTATTTTGTTCATGTGGTACCTGGCTGTTCTGGGCCAGAAAGAATTAGTGGTTTGAAACTTGAGATGAAGGGTCAGAATGGGAAGCAGTTACGGGAGTGCAGGTATCCTACTTGTATGTTCTGATCCTAATAGAAAAATAGATGATTCTTGAATATCTGAACCACTTTTATTTTAGTGAATGATCTCAATAAATATTTTATTTTAAAATGATCTCAATAAATAGATTTATGCCAATTTTTATGTATTATACTTGAATAATAGCATTTCATGTGATTGTAGAGCAATTATATTTTTCAGCTGAACTAACATTAATTTTAAATCTATGTTTGTGTTCCATCTTGAAAGTTTAAGACCAAACATCGTACTATTGGTACTTACATAATCATGAGGCATTTATTTTCATTTCTTAAACATCTGATTTTCAGAACTGTAGTACCTTTCCAAGCATGTCCTTAACTTGTAAATAGATATAACTGAAATATTTACTTGAACTGAATAATCTGAAAATACTTTTCTTTTACTGCCACACATGGATAAATATACACACAACTGTTAACTTATTAAAAATAACTGGCAATTATTGAATGATAGATACTTAGCACTTTGCATGCATTATTTCATTTAATCTTCCAACTGAACCCCAGAATTATTCATGAGGAAATTGAAAGTTCACTTAAGTTACATAATTTATATAAGATCAAGGCTAATAATTTTTGAACCTAGATAATGTTAAGACACCTTGTAGTCTGTACCTTAATTTCCTCAGAGTGTAGTTTATTCTAGAGTATATGTGCACTTTGAATGCTTATTGTGTTTCAGATTTTGTGGCTTTGCTTTTGTTTTTTATTTTGAGATAATTGTAGACTTAAATAATTACAAAACAAGGTAGAACATGTACGTATTTTATTCCCAACTTCCCCTATATTTTGGTCATTTATAAGCATAGCACACTTATAAACTTATAAGAAAATTACCATTGGTACGGTACTGTTAACAAAATTACAAGCCTTGAGTAATTTTTTCATTTTATCAATTGTTACTTGATGAATAATGGGTAATTGGTTTATATATAGTCTTTCAGTTTGGGTTTTTCTGATGTTTTCTCGTGACTCAATGAAGTTCTTTGTTATTGGAAGAATACCACAAGAGGTTATAGGCCCTCAGAGGTTCATAGAATATGTGATACTGATATGTTTTGTTATAGGAATCTATTTATCTACAGTTACTCTTTTGCCCTGGGTAGTAAATATTGCAGATACTTTGAGACTATCTTATTAAATTTTCTTTTTAAATGAAGTTTTCTTTTTAAACATTCACCCTTTGCTTTAGTCATCTCTTGGTGCACATGTATTTTAAATCCTCTTTCAATCGTTCTTGCAATATATCAAGTCAGTGATTGTTTTAAATATTATTAAGAATAACAAAGACACTTGCTTCTTACCTTTTAACTTTTGATTGCTAGAATTCCTTCCAGAGCTATGCTTGTGTTTTAGCAGGTGAAAAATCATAAAATATGATATCAGTAATATAGCTTAAAAAGAAAAAATTCAAATCAATTCTTACTAATTTAAGCATGAAGCACATTCTAGAGTTAGCAACAGTTAGATTAAATTTGTTATTTTTTTTTAGAATGAAAAGGGTAAGATAATATAAGATGAACCTGGGTAGTTGATCAGATTTGAGGTTAATAGAATTTCTGTTGAAACATGAACAAAATTTAAAAGCTTAGGGCCATTGTAAAAGAATTGTGGTCTATTTACAAGGAGCATAGTCAGTCACCTAGGAGATATTACTGGCCAAAGAATTAAGTCCCTTTTCACATAAATGAGTAAAAAGAAACCAAGAATGAAAGAAAACTATATCTTTACTAAAACTTAAAAAACTTCCTAAACTTACACTATTAGCTCTAGTTCCACTTTTATGCCCGGTTAAAAGTGACTTTTGTAAAAAAAAAAAAAAAAAACTCTTTGGTATATTTATTTTTTTCCTGGGGCTCACTGATTTAGTGAATATTAGATCTAATTTTTGGATACTTAGGATCTACGGGCATATTACTGTCTAGATTTAGAAGAGAGAGTTGCAGATCATTCAATGTGACAGCCTTTTTCTTAATACATTAAGATAATATAGGCATTATAAGTGAATAGATAATGTAGTGATTCAGAAAAAAATGTTAATATTCTGAATAAGAAGTTAGTATGTTAATTTTTCTAAGGTGGCAACACCTATTTGTGTAAAAGTTATTATATATAAAGCACTTTATTTTGAAAAAAGAAACCATGCGTGCCTTTGGAAGAGGATTTGTTAAACTTAAATTTAAGCTTGTTTCATAATTTGGTGATTTGGGTTGTTTCTAGTCTATATTTTATCTTTCTGAAAGCATGCATTTCTAAAATTGTAACTTTTTAAAATGTACCTGAAATTTTGACTTACTCTAAGTATATTTAATTATTTGGAGCAATTCTGCTGTCAAATAGTGAGAGTTAATATTTTTCTCCCTTGTAGATATGGAGTCTGGAGAACGGTTACCATCCTCAACAACCTCCTCTACAACACCATCTTCATCTTCTGTACCTTCTGTGGCTTCATCAAAAGGCGGCCTTTCCACTGGAGCTGCTTCACTTAGTTCTACAATCAACTCATGTGGTGAATACTCTTTATTAACTCAATTTTTGAATGTCATTGTTTTCCTAATTTGTGTTGATAGTTTTATTTAAATTTATTGAACTATGAATAAAATGTCCTCATTTGCTCCATTGACCTCTTGAATAATGGCTAGATTAAATATCTAGTCTCTGCACTTTTTTGATTTTATCAGTGTATTGGGCACTGGTTATTCTTGCTCTTCATGCTTATTAGACCCTCTCTTTAGAGTTTTATTTTAATGTTGGTTTGACCATTTTAATTAATACACTAATGTATGCAAGATCTTTTGGCCCAAGAAGTGGATAGTAAAGAGATACATAGTAGGTAGTCACTGCTGGTAAAATTAGCTGCAAGTGCCTTTTCCCTAAATATGCTTTCAGTATTTGATATGACCTTCACCAAATTACAGCTACTTAGTTGTTTTACTAAGGGAGATTGTTTTACTAAGGGAGTCTACACTAAGGGAGATCATTTACTTAATGGAAAATTTTAAAGTTTAGAGTGTATGTCTCTCTTAAATATTAAGTTTATAATGTTTTAAGTGAGAGCGTTATTTCAGTAGTGAGAATATCCTCAATTTTTATTTTTTTTTGAAGGTATATATGCGCCCAAGCCTAGGTTTAATAAAATACATCTTTTTTCTTTTTAAATTCCTAACTTGATTAATTCATTCCTTTATCACTTAGAAGCCTTTTAACCTTAAATATTCTTTACCTTATAAGTTATTTCTTATGTGATTAAGAAATAGAACTAAGTAATACTTTGCTTTTTAAAGTTTATATTTGTAATTTTGGGCAAATAAAAGGCATACATACAGAATGTTTGCTAACAAAATACCTTTAGCAAATAGTCAAATCTGTATTTAATTATTTTCTTTTTTTTTTCAAATCAATGACATGAAAATGATCTTGCCAGTTATTTCATTTTTTGTTATTGTTTTGTCAGAAAAATATTCCACTTTTTTATTTTAATGGTTACAAAGTTGCTAACATATCATTACATCTATATATATATAATAATTCTTGTTCTCCTGCACCCTGTACAGTCAATCCTTAAGTCATTCAACCACTTAGTTCTAATTATCTTTATTTGTAATATTGTGATAGTTATATTTAAGTTGGTGAATGCTTTTGAAGATGAATTGTATTCAAAAACAGTGATATCATGATTGGCATTTTAGCTTAAATTACTTTATTTAAATGACTGCATGCAGTTATATTTTTGCTGCTTTTTACAACTCTTCTTCTTTCCTTTGTTATTTCCTTTGAGTGCATTCTTCTATGTCGCTCTCTACTTGTGTATTCTTTTGAATTAGTCTTTGAAGTATATGTTTATGGAGTGATATCATTTTTAAAATATTGATACTTTTAATAGCACCCTGGGGTACAGAACTTTTGAGTTTTCAGAACCTTGTGCTCTCATCTACTTCTCACTTAGTTTTCAGAATTGGTGACACTGAATTGTTTACAATTCTGATTAGACCTGTGTTGGCAATGATTCTTTGTTCTCATAGTAATAAGGAGTTCCAGAGGGGTGTAAGCTGTGTTGCTGGATGGCATCAAAAATGTCATTGTCTAGAATTAGTCTTTATTATTTATCAATTTGAAAGCCTACAGAGTTTTTATTTTGAGATGCTTACATTTAATGAAAATATCACTTATTTAGAAATATCACACATTAACATTATACCAACAGCACAATTTTTTTCACTCTCTAGATAAGATGATTTTTTTTGTCCTACTTGAGCTTATTTGGTGATAACCCAGCCCTACCTGGCATATCTCTCCTTGTCTGAATTGTATCTCATACAGGTACATGAACTTGATTCCAATTTCAGCAGTCTTTTTTAAAGAAAATAGAATTTATTACTGTGTCTAATAGTCTCTATATTGCCTGCAAATCTCCTTTGAAAGACAATTCTTTGTAGCAATGCAAACTAAACCAAATAGAATAAATGCTTAACGCATAATGAAAGGACCCTGAACTATCACAGAAAATAGCAAATATCAATTGTATCCTTTACAAAAGTTATAAAGGGTTTTATTCCTTCTGTACTGTATCATTCGTTTTACTCTGTTTATTGGAACATGACCTTAAATTTAGAATCTTGATCTTAGCATCTACAATTCCTAAGAAATAAAACATAATAAAACCTTTCTTCCACTCCTAAGTACTTTTCTGGTAATTGGCCAACTTTTTGCCTTTCTTCACTTGCTAACTTCTTATAAGATACAGCTACAGTATGTTTTCTGCTTTTCCTCAACTGACACCAATCCCACTTATTTTATTCTCATCTAAGCCTCAGCAGAATTGACACAGTTGAACACTCACTTTCTTGAAAAGGTTTATTACATTTTTATTTTCAAAGATACCACTTTCAGTTTCTCTTACTTCTTTGATTATGTCTGCTTAGTTTTTAGTGTGTGTGCTGCGGATTCCTTTTCTCAGGAATGTTGCTTATTTCAGGTTCTTTGTCCTCAGTTCTCTTATCTCCTGTATTTTTTTTTTTTTTAAAGAGACTTTGTCTCTATGTGGCCCAGGTAGTCCTGAACCCATGGACTCAGGTCATCTCTAGCCTCAGTCTCCCAGGTAGTTAGGATCACAGGCACACGCCACCACACCTGGCTATTTTTTGGGGGACTAGGTCTCATTATATTGCCCGAGAAAGTCTTGAATCTGCGGACTCAAGTGATTCCTAGCCTCAGCCTTCCAGGTAATTGGGATTACAGGCATGTGCCTGGCTCCCTGTATCTTTCTTCATATGAAGATCCTACCTTAACTTTCTGAGGTTCTGAGTAAACACATTTTACTTAGATTTTCATAAGCATCTCAAACTTAACAAATTTAATATCTCTAAAACCAAACTATTGCATTGGTAGAAATAACTAAATTGTAGCAGTATAGCAGTATCACCCTAGCCTGAAGCAATTCAATGTCCATCAACAGATAAATGATTAAAAAGAAAATATATAGCAGAGCAATTCAATAGAAAACTAACAAGTAATAATATAATGAAATAAACTATAATCCATAAATTGTGTATAAACACAGAAGTAACAATTCATCATTCCCTCCCAAACTAATTTATCTTACATTCCTCCTCATGTAACTAAATAATACCACAAATATTCACTTCATAACTCAAGCCATAAATAGAATGATCATGGTAGGCTCGGTCACTCTCACATCAAGGTCCTGTTGAGTCTAGATTTAGAATACAGCTTGAAACTGTACTCTTCATGTCTCCACTACACTTACTCTATTTATAGTAAAACTCTCAACTGAAATATTAGTTCTCTCTTAAATGGGCTTTTCATTTCTATGCTATCCATGCTTTAATCTGTGTGTGTGTGTGTGTTTCCTCCTAAATGAGTAAAGCTGATTATGCAACTGTCTTTTAGTTTTTTAAATTTTGGTGTAACTTAAAAGTGAAATTCACCTTTTTAAGATTATGTAATTGTTTGGTGAGTTTTGTATGGGTTGTTTCGTCAATTTTGACAAAAGTATGTACTCATATAATCTCTAGAGATTATGAAATATTTTCACCACTCTCAAAAGTTGACTTGTGTCTTTTTAAAATCAGATACTTTCTTCCATTGCCATTCCTGATTAGTCAGTAATCTGCTTTCTATCACAGTTTGCTATTTCTAGAATTTTATATAAAAATTATAAATGGAATCATATAGACCTTTGTGCCTGATTTCTCTCACTTAGCATAATACTTTGAGACTTATCTATACTACTGTGTGTATCACAGTTTATTTCATTATACTACTTGGTAGTATTCTACTGGTGACTGTGGTACAATTTGTTTATCATTTATCATTTGTTTGCAATTTGTTAATCATGGATGTTGGATTATTGGGGCATGAGTGAATATTCAAGTGATGAGATCTTGTATTTTATTTCCTTTGAACAAATAACTGAATTGGGGAGGGGAATAAAAGAAATAGCTAAGAATAGAGTTGCTTAATAATATAGTATGTGTTTAATTATAAAAGTCAACATTTGTTTTTCAGAAGTTGTTGCAACATTTGATATCATCTACTAATACTGTATAGAGTTCTAGTTACTCTGTATTTGGTTAACCCTTGCTCTCATCAGTTATTTTAATTTTAACCATTCTAATGGATATAGAGTCTTCCCGCATTTTGATTTTAATTTATATTCCAATAAAAACTAGTGGTGTTGAGCAGGTTTATTTGTATTTCTTTGGCTATCTTCTATCTTTGGTGCATCATCTATCTTTTTTAGCAATATTTTTTCAAATACCTTGCCCATTCTCAAAAACTGAATTTTCTTTTTACCTAGTTTTTATATTTTTCTAATCCTTACCCTTGCTTCAATGAAATTGCATCTTTAGTATGGTGTTATAGAAGTGATAGCAAATATCTTTCCCTTGTTTTTGATCTCAAGAAAAATGTATTCTTTGTTTAGTACATATGTTAGTTGTATTATTTTTTTGATAGAAAACTGCTCTCAGATTGAAGAAATTCTGCAGTATTTCTACTTTGCTGAGAGTTTTTAAATTATGAATTGATATTAGATTTTGACAATGCTTTTTCTGTCGAGATGATCAAATTTGTACTTTGCTTATTTTGTGAATTATATTATTTTTAAATGTTAAGCCATTTCCGGCATTAATCCCACTTGGTCATGATATGTTATTCTTTTAAAATATTACTGTGTGTGATGTGCTAAAATTTTGTTAGAGATTATTTCTTGAGTGATCTTTGTTTGTTAATATCTTTCAAGGAATTTTTCCATTTCATCTAAGTTGTTGAATTTGTAGATGAAGTGCTCCAAACAGTATCTTAAAGTAGTTATATATTCTCTTTTATAGTTGATACTACTATGTAGTTTTTTGGTTTTGTTTTTTTTTTTCCTTTGTGGTCATAGGTTCATAAACTGATTGGTGTTATTGACAAACCAGCTTTTGGTTTCATTCATTTTTTCAAATTTTCTGTTTTACTGATTTCACCCTGTATCTGTTATTTCCTTCTGTTTTTCCATGGATACAATTTGTTCTTCTTCCCTGCCCCCCTCACCCCCCTTTCTTTGGAAAAATTTTATTATTTAGTTAAATTATTTGCCTCCCTTCCTATTTTCTTCCCTTCCTACCTATATGTGCAGCTAATGTTACAAAATTGCTTTTTAATTACCACTATGCTTGCATCTGACACATCAGGGATATTGTCATTTCATTATCATTCTAGTAAAATATATTCTCTTATCTAAAGAATTATTTTCAAGTCAAAAATTTTTCATTTAAACTTCTTTAATGCTGTTCATTTTAATTTCACTGTACTCAAAAAAGTACCAATGATAATCTGTATTCTTTTTTTGGGGATTCCCACTATTTCTCAGATTGGCTCCCTGCAGGCCTCCTTGTGCCTGTGATAACTGTTATTCAGCTGAGTATTTAGGTAGATAGGGGTCTCTTACTTTCTGGGGTTTCCTTGCTTCTATTTTCCCCTTAATTTCCAGCTGCTCTGCCACCTTTGCACTTTGTACTCTCCTGTTTCACACTTTCTGCTGTCTAAGCTTTCACAGTAAAGAAATACACCCAGTTAAGAAACATCAAACTGAACAGATCTGCTGTATCTAGCTTATCTTAAAAAAGTAAATTTTTACTTTTTTTTTTCTTTTCTAAAATTAATGGCTCTACGAGTCCTTACTCATTTGTACACAGTGTACTTGTGCTAGGTATTTGGATATTTTTTGCTGTGAATTTGTTAACTGCCAGGATTTCCCCTTTAAGTTTCCTGATGTTTTCTCAACCCTGGATTCTGACCCCTGGCACCTTTAGTTGATAAGCATGTTGGTTCTTCTACCATCATTTTTTTGCAGTTTTGAATGTGTGGTTTGTGCAGAATATCCAGACCAGAAAACCACAAAGTAATTCTGATTACCATCTTTCCAGTTTAAACTCTTCCTTAACTTTTCTCTGCTGTTAAATGTTTTTCAGTCACTTTAGTTTTTCTATTGTTGCTTTAAATTCAGTGTTTATGTTCTGTGAATGATTTGTCTGATCACTTCATTATGCCACCATTACCTAAAGTTGTTGCCTCCACTCTCCCCAAACACAAATCTACATTTATACTTTTATTAATTTCCTCCATAGGATTCTTTATAATGTATAGTTTTGTATTTGGTGTTATCCTGCTTATTTGTCCTTCCTTTAAATTTAATGAGCATGGACTTTATCTTTTATCTTTTTCTACTTTTTAAATCAATATATACTCAGTTTATACCTAGCAGAAAATATGTATTCACGAACAAATGAACTAAGGAGGGAGAGATGAATTTGTAGGGCTAGGATTTGAATTAGATGATAAATGAACTCTACTTAAAGTTTTCTGCTATGATTTGATCTGGTAAAGTGACTGCAAATTTTTTAATTGGATGGATGGACGTTATAAACCACAGGGTAAGGAATTTTAAAGATCCTTAGTGAGGATCTTACATGTACCTACATTAAATCCTAATGTGTACTAAGTATATTTATATTTAGTACTGATTAACTGTTTTAGAATATGCCAATATGCACTTGAAAGTCCTGAAAGACCAAAGTTTTTATGTAATTAAAACTTGTTATACAAAATTATTTATTAAAATAACCAGAGCTTACATTTATAGTTGTTAGAGAATCATGAAAATGAGATAACGCTTATTCTTGAGGGCTTGAGAATAAAGCCAAAGTTCTCTTTAATTCGAGTTTTTTATTAATGTATAAACTATTATGTTACATTTCAATTTAGTTGAGTTGTTTAGCTTGTACGTATCCACAAGTCATAAATAATGGTTCTCAGATGTCTTCTCCTCTTCCCTTCATGGGAATGATGAATTATTAATATTTAATGAGATGTTTTATCACAAAGTACCATATATTTTTTAAACATTGTTTTATTGAACTTTTATTAAAACTTTGTAGTTTTATTTTTAGTGCTAAATGATGTGGTAAGTGATAAATAACAAGGAAAGATAATGCCTTCAAATCAATTAAATGTTCTTAAGCCCGGTGTTATGGGCTAAATTGATTTTGCCTCAAAACATTTGGACACCTAACTCTGAGTATCTCAGAATCTCACTTTATTTGGACATAGGGTCCTTATAGAGTTATGTAATTAAAATGAGATAGTATATTTAAAATTATATAATTGGAATGAGCTCTAATTCATTATGACTGGTAACTTTTTAAAAGGAGAAATTTGGACACAGTTACATAGCAAGAAGCCCAGTGAAGACATTGGAGAAAAGGTTGAGGTTATCAAAAGCTATGCGCGAAGATGGAAAATATTATTCCTAGTGCCATCAATGGGAACATGACCTTGCCACCACTTTGATTTCAGATTTGTAGCCTTCAAAAATACAAGACAACAAATTTCTGTTGTTCTAAGCTACCTAGTTTGTGGTATTTTGTTATGGAAAACTTGAGCAAATTTAGTACACCCAGTATTCCTTTCAATTCTGATTTTAATAATTTTTATTCACTATTAGAAAACTAGGTCTTTTTATTTAATGAAATATAAGTAAAACAAGATTTAAGAGATTGTTTTCACAGTTGTCTTTCTCTAATTCATTATTAAAGTGGCGTTATATTTGAAAAACTACAAGTAATATATATGAAACATTGTGTATTTTTAGCACTTTAATCTATGAACTCTAAATCCTTTTATTAGCACTAACAAATGCTTATTACAAAAAAGGGACTGTTCTGTTTTTTAAAAACAGTAGTTTGAGAATTGAGAGATATTTGCTATATTGAATCACAAGATTGTTCACCATGTCCTCTTTTATAACCACAACTTTATATTACCTAGGCATTTAATGATTTGTTTCTTAATAAAAGCACTCTTTGAGGGAAAATAGTAACTTTACATAAAATCATAGACAATACCAAATTTAACCAAATGATAAAAGTATCACCACTATTACGTAACAATAGCATGGAACCCAAATCCATTGTACAGAAGGCATATCCTTTCCAATGATAAATAGCCTCTTCTAGTCATGAGAAAGCATCAGATAGACCCAGATTGAGGGGCAGTTTGCAAAGTATTTGACCAGTACTTTCAGTACTGGTTTTTCAGTGTTATCATAGTGGTGAAAGACAATTTTCTTCTTTACAGAAGAAAATTAAGGAGCTACAGTGACAAACTATAATGGGGTATCAGTAGGGCAGAGAAATGAGTGAGAAGGAAAACTGATGGAATCTGAATAATTATTTTAGTTAATCATGGTTAATTTCTTGAAAACTGGCTTTTAAATTTTTTTGTCATCTATTTTGATAATTTTTCTAAATTTCAAAATTAAGAACTTATCTCCATTCATATATATTTTAAGCTGTAAAATATAAAAAACAACTGAAAAATTATGAGAATGCAAGAATTAAATGAAGATTATTAGGAGGAAATGTTTATCACTATTAACTAGAAGTTTTTCTATTCTATAGTAATAGTTCAAGTTTTTTAAATTTGTACATTTTGAGTTTCAGGGTAGTTAAAACATGAATTTATGTTTTAAATGTAATATATGAGCTAGTAATTTGAGTATTGTATTTATAGTGAATTTCTAAAATTTCACTTTAGTTAGTATAGTCAATTACTTCTATTGTTAAATTACTCATATAACCTTTATTTGAAGGTATTTTTGATGATAAACCATATTCTGTAAGTTATATATGAGATGTTTTTATAGCAACTTTAAAATTATACTTGCAATCTTAAGGAACTACCTATAAGAATTTAAAGACATATTGTGTGTTTATTTAGCATTAAAAGATTAAAGCCACAAAATACAACACGTGGAATCATAGTAAATATTGTCCTAGATTTTTTAGATTGACTGCCTTAGCATATTTATTCCTCATAAATTTTTGAAATTTGTTTTCAAGATTTCTCTTTCTTGGTGGGAGAATGTGTCCCCTGATAATTTAGGTTTAAGGCATTCTTATGATATTTTTGTGGGAGAAAAACTCTTGTTGTAGCATGAAGTTCACCAATACTAATAAAAACACCTGGAGATGCCTTGTCATGTTACTGAGACGCTGGCATTTTATCTAACTGCTTTTAATAGTTTATATATAGATTGACTAGTAGAATTTGAAAGCTGCTAAGAAACTAGTCAGTTTATTATAATATAAATAAAAAACTTAGGCATTACAGATATACTTTAATTTTTATTATGCAAGGTATGCACATTCTTACCTACCAGTTGAAGTAGAAACTAGAAGTTGCACTAATGATATTTAAAATGTTTGACTGTTAATATCTGTTAAAATAACAGAATAATTGTGGTCTTCCAAAGTATCTTCATTTTGGGCCAAGCGTGGTGGCATGTGCATGTAATCCCTGTTACCTGGGAGGCTGAGACTGGGGATCACTTGAGTCTGCAGGTTCAAGACAATCCTGGGCAACATAGTGAGAACTAGTCTCTTAAAAATAAAGTATTTTCATTTTATGATATACTTTATCATATTTATTATATACCTCACCATAAAATGAAAGTTTGCAAATATTTTTCTCTGAGTAAAATTTAATAGGAGTTTTAATCATAATGGGTTTTTTTTTTGGAAGCATCTTCTGATATTAGATATATTAATATAGAAAGATAACTATTTCTTTAACAATAGGACATTTTAATATCCAAATAATTTTACTTTGTAGTCGTAAGGCTAATGTGTCTTATTTGATTTGTTGTAGTTTTAGTCATGTAAAAGATATTCTACTTATTAATACAAAATACCTTGATTTTAAGTGTCACTGGTCTTCACTGAATCATTACCCATATAAGATTTAAAATGCTCTGTGAACAGTAACTTGAAATTTCAAGACAATTGGACAACATGATTGTCCTGGCAATAGAACTTAGGGTGTAATCAAAACAGTATTTCCTGTTGTATGTCATTGTTTCAGTATCTAATTTCCAAAAAGCTTTTAGTAGCACTGTGAATGTTTTTATAGTTAGAGCAGAGAAAATGTTTTCATGAATAAGAGTAATATACGCAATAGATTCCATTGTCTCTTAGGTGCTTTCTGCACTTTAATTAACTTTACCAAGAGTTTCTCATAGGAAAAAATAAAGAGTAGGTAGCCTCACTATAATATTACCGGTCCTAGATGCAACTTGGTGTATAGAATGATGCTTACTTTTTCCTTTTGAATCTATGGTGAATGAAGCTAATATTTTGTTGAAATTTTGTATACACACAGCTCCTTCTAGATGTCATTTTGGAGTTTTTTTATTTTTTGTAAAAGAACTGTTTGCTATCAAATTGTTTGTGATGGATTCTTAATATTGTCATAAGAGTGACAACTTAATTGAGATATTATATTATCTGAAACGCCAAGATTTAGCTCAGGTATTTCTTCATAATAATGTTTTAACTCTGCATCTGAAAATGCTGCTTACTACTGTTTCATTAGGTCTTAGAGTATTTCTCAGTTTTTGACTCTTTAGTATTTCAATCTGTTCTGAATTTGAGTTAACTCCAAAATACTTTTATTAACTCACTGATACATGTATATATTTGACAAATTCAAGAATTATTTTATAAAATATGAATACAAATGATTTTAAAATCTCCTAACTGGAATGTGCTTTTCAACTTGTCTATCAAGAAAACAAATACAGTCAGATGTATAACTGATCATAACATGATCTATAAATACAGCACTTGATTACAAACAGGAAATTTATCTGTAATCACACGAAAATCAACACTAATTCTTAAAGTTATTTTGAGAATGTAGCTGAGTTTTAAGAATTTGCCCCAAAAGTTGTACAGTTTTTCTGGTGACCCATCAATATATTAAAGGTAGTGATTTTACCAGTAGCATGCCCTATTTTGTTTTGACTTACTTCAGTGCTCATGCCTTCTAAAAATCTGGTAACACAGAAGTACCAAATTCACAGATATTCTCTTAACGTTTAATGAAGAAGCATAAAGACTGACTGATGTAGAAAGTACACCATATCTGCCTCCTTCCCTGCTCTCCTCTCACAGTTTCTTGGTAGGCCTTCATAAGTTCAAATGGGAGACATTTTGAGGGTCTTGCCTGTGAGAGCTAATTATTGCTTTGTTGTATTGGGTCTGTGACCCTCTATCAGAACTTTTTATATTGTGCAGTGATAAAAGATTTACTTGACTCAATTTATTTAAATCTTACTACTTTAGTAAATAATAGTGTCATTTCAGTAAAGAATATAGGGTTTATATTAGTCTTTGAGGATAGGTTGTCACTTTTTAGGTGAGTGTCTCTTGGTTTGGGGGGACTAAAAAGCAAGAGGACAGATATGATAATAAAATTAATGCAATGTACAGCCAGATCTGTTATAAAGATCCATTATATAGATAATAGTAAAAATATCTTATTATTTGAACAATGAACACAACACCTTTCACACCATAAATCGTTAAGATAGTTGGAATATGGGATTTGATACTCTGTTTTTCCTAGTATCAAACCAGAGAAACCTAGTTATTTCCTGGAAATAAAGGTAGATTTTTAAATATTGAAAATTGTTCTGCCAAATCTCTACAAACTGAACAATAATGTCATGTTTTTGATTGTATAACACTCCAGTTAGTATAGTACTAGATTCTTTTTAGAGTACAAGTGGAGACTGAAAAGTTACACTGATTTCAGTGAGGTTTTTTTGGTTTGTTTTTTTCATGAAGTTTAAAAGCATGTCTTATACTAATAACTACCCATGGCTACATTTAGAAACAGCTTAGAAAGTTTATTCATCGAAAATATTTATGTTGACTTATACATTATTAGGCTAGAATATAATCCATTTTTGGTCAGTTCTCACCTAAGAGGTCTTGGATAGAGACTATATTTTTAATTCTCGCACATGATACTGAGAAACTCTTTGCCTGGAGTGTTCAGTAATTTGAGAAATTATTTGATGACAGATTCTGGACTTATTTCATAGGTTTTCAGCTTTAAAAATAGGACATAATGTTTTCCTTATGAGTAGAAACTTTTGATATTGTTGCATATTATTAACAAAGTTTGCCTCATGCTTGCAGGTCAAACTATTATAATTAGTGAAAACTATTTACTTACAATTTGTTTCTCAAATCTCAAAAATCAAAGTGAGTAAGGTTATACCATTCACTTTTGTTATTTTTAAATTGCTTTCATCTTTTTAGAAACATCTTGTTCTATGGGGTTTGAAGAGCAGATATGCAAAAGAAATTTTTTAAAAAAATTAATAGACAACAGATTACATTTTAATTAAGTACAAGCACTGAAATCAGATAAATTTCCTCTGTCTTTACAGTACAACTTTAAGTGTGTTTTTTTCCTCCCAGGACATTTATTCAGAGCAGCTGGGGATCAACCGTTTAACCTGTCCACAGTGTCGAGTGCCTTTCCAATGGTCAGCCACCCAGTCTTTGGTCTACATTCAGCCAGCTCAGGGCATTCAGAATTTGGTGGTTTGGGGACACTTGGTACACCCACAGCCTTAGCCGCACATCCCCAACTAGCGTCTTTTCCAGGTAAACATCTGTTTCAAACAGTGTTTAAGGAAAGGAAAAAAAGCTTAAAAATGTTCAAGCAGTATAATTGTCAAATTGAACCAAGAAAAATAGGCTAATGCCTGGTTTGCTAAAACTCTTGGGCAAGAATTGATTCAATTCTGTTTACCATGGGCAAAAAGTAAAACATTCTGGTTGCTAGGTGGCAATGCAATTAATAGGTATTCAAGTATTTGGCTAAAGAGAAAAGTGTCTGCCACAGAAGTGAACAGTTAGGCCAAGCTTTCTCATGCTTTTTATTAAAGTATAATATGCCAAAAAATACATACTATAAATGTAAATTTTGATCAGCTTTCCTCAGTTTTATTTATTTTTGTTATTTAGCTTTCAGTGGAAAACTAATATTTGAGACTTAGAATGAGTATCACCATATTTTTAATTTGAGTTATCACTTCTCTGCACTTCGTAAGGAAGATGAGAGTTTAAATCAGAGTTAATTATTTTTCCATAATGGATTAATACAGCTATAGATTTGCATCATTTACATGACAAGAAGCCCTATATTATCCCAAATTCTATAAATTTGGGAATTCAGTAGTATAGTAAAGCACAAATCAAGGCTCAACTTAAAGAAACATACTTGTAATTTGTACTTGTATATTGTTTTGAAGACCTAAACTTCAGTGTGTTTCCAGTGGTTAAATTTAACAGAATAAATTTAATAAGGGATACATCTTTTAATGCATGTAAAATTTAAGAATAGAATATAACTTTGAGGCAAAAATATTCTAATTTAAATCCGACTTTGCTGCGTTTTAACTGTGAAATAAAAATCTGACCTCTCAGGTTCAGTTTTCTCACCTGAAAAAGGAGGGTAATCATCATAATAATAATTCCCACCTATTAAGGGTCTTATGAATATTTAGAAGATAAGAAATGTTCAGTGGTAAATGCAGTGTTTGAAACACATATTTAGTATGTAATTGGTAACTATTATTATTACTTTCTCTTGCCTACTTTAATGGGTAATAATTGATAAATGGTTTTTTATAGAATAAAAAGTTGATTAAATGTATACATAAAGTACTATTTTTAGAATTATTGCCTGGGAAAAGGGAGTAGTGAGGAGGGGGAATGTTGCTAGAATGTTAAAAATAAAATCAAATAAATCTCAACATTTGCGCTTGAAATCTTATTTCAGTCAGTTCATAGCAAGTTTGCTTTGCAAGATGAGCATTCAGTAGTCATTTGTTGAGATAAAAGAACAGGATTGCTGAATAAAACAGTAGGTAATCATAGTACATTTATAGATACCAGAATCTTAAACTTTAAAATCATTTTATCATAACTTATTATAGTATGCTTTTGAATATTTTTATACTACAATATAATTTATTACTACAATAATGAGATACTTTTGCACTGGAATAATAATTAAAAAGTATGAAATACTGTTTATCTGGACTTAAGTAGTGGACTTCCACTAAGAGGGAAAAAAAAAGCCTTCCCTAACCTAACCTGCACACATGAACTATTTACTCATTTATTAATTATGCAACATTCTCTGAGCATGTGCTCTGTTCTATATACTAGGCCAGTAATTGAGAAAGACACATAATTTATGTTATGTTGCTTATGAATTTTTAGGACATGGATTAACAGGCAACTACAAGACAGCCTTTAGTGGCATAAGTATGCCAATGTAGCACAGACTATACCTGGTTTTAGAATGTTATTTTAGTTGCAGATTTGGTATAATATTTTAAATTTAAATTCCTTATAAATGACTTTATCCAAAAAAAGTACCTAGCTGCTAAATTTTTGAAGTCACCTTCAATGAGGACAAATAAGGAGGAAAACTAGTAGAAATTCTTAATGATGAAACATTAATACTGCATTTTATACTCTTAATTACTCTGCGCTTCATAATTAAATCAACAAGTACAAAACTATGTAATGGATAGTAATATATAATTGGCTATTTTATATTAAAATAGTATTTCATGGAAGTTTGATTAAAACATGTTCATTATTTGGTCAATATATTTTCATATTACCATGAAGTTTTCTAAAGTAATCTATCAAGTTCCAAAGATTTTAGAATTAGGCAGTATTTTCTAAGTTCATAATGAAATTCAGTATATCCTCTGAAATACTAGAATCTTTCAACTGAATATGATTGTTTCTACTCTGTTGTTGGCATCTTTGAAAACATTTAGCAATTCATTAAGTGCTGATGTATGTAATCTTTATATATTTCATTTAATCTACAAGCTAGTGTATGAGTAGATTTTTTTTTATTTTCTTAAATTAGGAAGTCAAACTTATCGCTTAGCATGTACATTATTTCCTATGAATAAAATATTAAACATTTGTATAGTTGATAGTCTGCCATTTTTATCTATCATTAATATTGATCGTATTTACTTGTGGCATTAGTTTATTTATAAAAAATATGTTTTCCTGGGCCGGGCACGGTGGTGCGTGCCTTTAGTCACAGCCCCAGAAGCGAGGCCAAGACTAGGAATCCCTTGAATTCACGGGTTCAAGACTCACCCCGGGCACCATAGGGAGACCTAGTCTCAAAAAATAGCTGGGCGTGGTAGTGCGTGCCTGTAATCCCAGCTATCTGGGAAGCTGAGGCTGGGGATCACTTGAGTCCATGGTACCCCGGGCAATGTGAACCTGCAGTTCCCCAGGCAACAAAATGAGACCAAGTCTCCAAAAACAAACAAACACGTTTTCCAGGTTATTTTCTAATCCTTACTGTGTGCTTATTTACCATTGACAGTAGAAAGTATGTTTTTGTTTTTTTCTGAGTTTGTGTCTAAAATATTTGACTCTTATTGTGCTTTAAGGTAACTTGGTTGTTTACAGAGTTTCTACATTCAACGCTAGTGCTTTAATTATAGACTATTAAATAGCAGATATCTTTGGGAAATCTTAGTCCCTTTCTGTCAGCTGTGCTGTGGAACTTAATTTTCAAACATACAGATAGTGATAGATTCCAACAGTGGATAAATGATTAATGTTTTTGTATACTTATTCTTGGTCTAGTCCCATCATTCAGTCACTGTTGAATACATATTGGATCATTTCATTAGCAATGCCTTTTTGCAGTGTGGAAGAAAAGCTCTTGCTGTTCTTTGCATATTCTGTTTTTTAGACCTTTCAGAATGGCAGCTACATGACTATTTCACTTTTTTTTAAAAACCCAGATATTGCCACACTACATCAGATAATGTAGGTGTGGGCATTGCTTTATACTCTGTTTTTAATCAAAAGATATTCCTAGAAAAACATTAAAGATTGTATGATATAATATACAAGCAAACTGAATGTTCCCCATACTTTATTATTGAAATTTTTTCCTCTAATTTCTGTGATTGTTGCAATCACTGAAAACGAAAACATAACTTAGAAAATTGATGTGAAAGTTGATGTTCTATCTGGTGAACTAGTAGTTTTGCTAGTTGGAGAATATTGTTTCTGAGAGTGTAGAGGTGGTAATTTAAGGATTTTCCTTTGGATTATTTTCAAATCTCTTCTCAATCTTCACCTAACCTTGAGAAATATATTATAAAGTTTGGCTTGTCTCCTTTTCTAGACGCTTTGATTAAGAGTCACTCTTTCAATACCTAAATTGCATTTGATGATTTGATGTTCTTCTGCCATTTAAGTAATTTTACAATGAGATATTATTATCTGTGGTTTACAAGAGGAAATATAAACAAAACATAAACTTTTTTGATTTTAGAGGAAGAAACTATAAATTTTAATATTTTAAAATGACTTTTTTATTTCTGCTATTTTCTTTGAGCAGTTCTCACTTCTTAGACTAAGAAAAGGTGTGCTGAGCTTGCTATACTACTGTTTTTGTTTGAGTATAGAATATTTTTTTTCCATAAATGCATCTGAGGTATATTAAATTATAGTTATTTCTACATTATTATTTATATCACCTGATTTATCAGAACCAGATTTACATTGTCTCTAATTTGAAGAATTTAACATATTGTAATTGATTACCTTGAAGTCTAAGTTTTAAATAGATTAGAATAGCTTTAAGCATTGTTTTTTCACTATCATAGAATATTTATGGCATATCATCAAATAGATAATTCTTTAATATTTCAAATTTTCCATTCTATTTTTAAAACCTTTGTTCTTCATAAACTTGAATTCAAGGGAACTGCTAAGTGAAGATGCTTGCATATTATATTGAGAGTAACAATGAGTGTATACTTCTAATTTAGATATCTTAAAATTATGATGTTGATCAGAATTATGTGTGATTCAACATTTCTGTCCCAAGATGAATTGTTTTCCGGTATAAAATATTAAAAGCATTATAAGGTTAATGAGAAAGTTAATTCACATATTGTTGCTTATCTGGTGTTTGGTTTTGAGGTACAGAATGGTGGCGAGCAACAGATGTTCATACTCGTACAGGGGCAACCTTCTTTCCACCATTACTGGGAATTCCACCACTGTTTGCTCCTTCAGCCCAGAATCATGATTCAGCTTCATTCCATTCAAGGACTTCAGGAAAAAGTAATCGGAATGGTCCTGAGAAAGGTATATTTATTCATTTACATGAAGGGCTATAAACCTATTCTAGTATAATTATCAGTAGAGTTTCAGGTTAAATAGCAGTATGTAGCATTGTGCTAGGTACTTTGACATTGGAAGTATTCTTATTTGGCAGCCAAGGTTTATATAAGTTATTCAAGGAAATACTGCTTACATGTGAAATTGACATAATCAAGATTTGAACCCAGATTTTTTTATTTTTCCAAGCTATTGCTTGTTCCTCTATATCCCATTGCCTCTTTTATGTAACTGAATAGTTGCTTTTTCTGCAGCTACACACTAAATTCATTAAAATTAATTCCTTAATACTTCTTTTTGCTTTAAATGATCATTAATATTTCTATTAATCATAGCTATCATTAGAATGTCATTTATTTATTATAATAGCATTTTAGATGGTTTATTATCTTTCTTTTTACTTGAGTTTTCCAGGAGCTTTCTCTGAAAGGTTTTCATATTTATTTTTGTTTTGTTGTATTTATAAACATTTTAAAAACTAAAATGAAATTTACATATGTGAAATCAACCACTTCAACGTAAACAATTTCACTGACATTTAATGCATTCAGATGTTATGTAACCACCACCTCTCTCAATTTTTAAAAATTTTCATCAACATAAGGGAAACTACATATCTGCTGTGTAGTTTTTTCCACTTTTTTCCTCTCTCCAGTTCCTGATAACCACCACCTTGCTCTATCTGCCTGTTGTGAATATATCAGATAGTTGAACTCATGCAATATGTGACCATATGTCTGGCTTCTTTTACTTAGCTCAATGTTTTTATGAATTATCTATATTTTCTCATATATCATTGTTTCATTCCTTTTATGGCTGAACAACATTCTATTGTATAAACATTGTTTATTTTATTTTGAAGGTGTAAATGGATCAATAAATGGAAACAGTACATCATCTGTATCTGGTATCAATACATCTGTACTCTCTACTACTGCTTCAAGTTCCGTGGGACAAACTAAAAGTATAAGCTCAGGTGGAGGAAATCGAAAATGTAATCAGGAACAAAACAAAAACCAGCCTTTAGATGCTAGAGCTGACAAAATTAAAGATAAGGTAAGGTGTTATTTGAAGGACAAATATATAATGTAAATATTTATATATTTGTATGTATCTACCCATTCTAAAGATAAACCACTAGAGGCTGTGGAGCAAATATTATATAATACCAACCTCTATATTTGCAGATTTTTTTATGGTGTTGTACTAATATGTATCTAAAAAATTAAAACTGTCACCACTGATAAAAGTATTATCAACTAAGTTTTATTGAGCACTGACTGCATACAAGCTCTGCACTAATTGCTTTGCATGCAATATCTATTTCAGTCTTCCCTGTGCTCCTAATTCGATCTGCATTATTATTATAAATGTGAAATAGAGATCCAAAATAGTTGGCAAGTAAGTGACAAGGATTTGAAGCCAGGGCAGGCTAACCCCAGAATCTATGCTTTAGAAAAATAAAAGCAAAATATCCTTTGTTGTGGGCATATTTAAAAATATATAGTAATTACAAGAGTGTTAGAATACTGTGTTTTCACTATTCAGTTTCAACCATTATTATCTCATAGTCAGTTTAATTTCTTTGTAGCCCCAACTCTGCAAGTTAGCTGTTTTATTGCCACTTAGCTTTATTTAAAGTCATCACTTTAACCTTTTCAATTGGCACAATGTTAGACATTGTCAGTGAAGGGTGCTGGAAGAGGAAAGGGCTGGTATCTCTGTTTCCAGTGTTACCTTCTTGATCTTATTCTGTGACTGTTAATGGGTGACTTCTTTGCCACCTGGTAGCTACGCTATCATTTTGTTGAGGAGACCTAGTAGTGCATACTGTCTAATAAATTTTACTGATATTCCAACAGGCAGCTTATTAGTAAGTTTTGCTGGGTTCTCAGAGTGTACCTTTCTAACTAATTTACTGGGATTGAAGCTAGGAAGTGCCCAGTGAGGTTTTTTGGGGTTTGTTTTTTTTTTGTTTTTTGTTTTTTTTGTTTTTTGGCATTATAGCAGACACCATTTCCTAGGTACTAATCTTTCAATCTTTTTTTTTTTTTTTTTTTTTGAGACTAGGTCTCACTATTTTTGCCCATGAACCACAGCTCATGTTGCCCGGGGTACCACAGACTGAAATAATCCCCAGCCTCAGCTTCCTAGGTAGCTGGGATTATAGGTGCGCGCCACTGCACCCACCTCTTCTTTGGGACTAGGTCTCACTGTGTTGCCCCAAGCGAGACTCTTAACTGCAATCCCTAGCCCAGCCGCTTCATAGGCTGAAGCTTACAGGCATGAGCCACCATTCCCGGCTTCTGGGTACCAATCTTGACCCCAACAAACAACAGCCACCTTATATTCATCAGTCTCCCAAACCCTCTAATCTTGAAAGGCTGTTTCTTTCTTATGATCATAATTTTTGTAATCCGTTGCTTTTGTAATTTGTTGCTGCTTTTTCTGTAAGTTTGTCCTTATCGACAAATGTTATTGAAGTGCTTGTAAACTTTTGATTGTACTCAAACTTGTTGCTCTGTCATTTCAGCATTTGACCTTTTCAGGCTTCCTAGTGTCACTTTCCTATGGTTATATGATTATTTATAGTTCATCTCATGTTTTATCTACTACCATTGTCCATTCTTTAAACACAAATCTTTTATTTTATGTGGCCTAATATCTGTAGGCTTTCTTTTTTCTATGGAGTCTTAAATGTCCATGAAATTAATTTTAATTTCTTTGATCATATTTTTCTATTTTTTTCTGATGTGAAATATAAAAATTAAATTCTTTTATCCTGACCAAAGAAATGCCCTATGTCTATTTTTCTTCTCTATAGCATTTCTTGCTATGTGGACCTATTTGCTTTTATATTAGTCATCTATCTACTTTGCCACCATCATGACTAGAATATGAATTTTTTGAAAACAAGGACTTTCTTTTAGACATTATTGCGGTATAGCGCCTAAAAAGGTATATGTGTCATGTATTTGTAAATAATTGGTTACTGAATGACTGCTAAATACAGTGCTTGATTTGGCACACATATACTAAAACAGGAATGATACAGAGATACTGCCATGACCCCAGCATAAGGATGATACACACATTCAAAAGCATCCCATATTTTTTGAAAATAGAAAGTAATAGAAATATAGGTTGTAAAAAGATCAAAAGAGATGAAAAAATTTGGAGAAAACTTAGAAAGCAGAATGGATTATATGGAGGATTAAATCCATTGCCTCAAAAATAATGCACAAAGAACCCACAAAGAAGCAAGAGAAAGTAGCCATCAGGAGAAAGACAAACACCAGATGGTTTGGCTCATATTCAAAAAATAGAAAAACAAAATGGATGATACTAAACCAAAACAAGCATAGAAATCTGATTATAAAACTGAGATTAAACCCTTATGACCAGTTCGGAGAATGGAGGTATTACAATTCCAAACCTCAAACTATACTACAAATCCATAATAACTAAAACATCATGGTACTGGAACAAAAACAGACAGTCAGACCAATGGAACAGAATTGAGTGCCCAGAAATAAAGCCATACATATATGGTCAACTAATTTTTGACGAAAGGGTAAAAAAATATACATTGCAACAAGGATCGCCTCTTCAATAAATGGTGCTGGGAAAATTGAAACACAACATACAAAAAAATGAACCAAGACAACTCCCTCAATGTACAAAAACCTACTCAAAATGGATAAAAGAGTTGGATATAAGACCTGGAACCATAAAATACATTGAGGAAAATATGGGCAAAACTTGCAATTCTTAGAATTCAGAAACCCCGTTCAGGACACATCTACAGATGGTTTAAAAAAAAAAGAAGGAAAACATAAACAGCTGAGACTACATCAAACTAAAAAAGTTCTGCACAGCAAGTGAGACAAATAACCAAAACAAAAAGAAACCCAACTGAATGGGGTAGGGGGGGGTCTTTGCCCTATACACAAGTGATAAGGGCCTGATAACAAAGATCTACAAAGAACTCAACACAACCTAACAAAAATAAGACAAAAAACCTGGTCAAAAAATTGGGAGAAGACTTAAAAAGACACTTCTCCAAAGAGGATATACAGATGGCCAATAGACATATGAAAAAATGCCCATTATCACTAAGAATCAGGGAAATGCAATGAGATACCCACAATGAGATACCATCTTACACCAGTAAGAATGGTCCATATCAAAAAAACAGACAACAACAAGTGCTGACATGGCTCTGGAGAAAAGGGACACTTTTACACTGCTGGTAAGAATGCAAACTGCTCCAGCCACTATGGAAAGCTGTGGGGGGGGACCCTTAAACTAATAAAAATGAAACTCCCATTAGATCCAGCAATTCCACTTCTAGGAATCTACCCAAAGGCTACAAAAACTCTTATTTAAAAAGACACCTGTACCCAGATGTTTATTTTAGTGCAATTACAATAGCCAGTGTGGAACGTGGAAGCAGGTAGAGAGATGGAGCTTCAGATAAGAGGAACACCTCCTATCTCTCTAGCCCCCTCTGGCACACTAGAGGGTGGGCAACAACACATCTTTCACCTATACTGTAGATTCCTAACCTCTTTGGAATGTCCTAAGAGATATATGATCTCATAGTAATGGCTGTTGCCCCCAAAGGTAAATTTTCCTGTTATCATGCATCCCCACATCCTCCCTGCTGCATGTCATGTACACTTTGCTACTTCCTCATTACACTATTGTAGCCTTTCCTTGTGGGGGTATATAAGGGAATTCTCAGCTTCATTAAGGTTGGACCTGGACATGCTTCCCAGGATCCCTGTTCTGTGGGCTAGTCTCACAGATAGCTATCAATCTCTTCTGTCTCAATTTCTTCTTCATTCCACACGCAACTCCTAACAAGCCAGGATGTGGAAACAACCCAAAGGTCCCAAAATAAACAGATGGTATAGAAAGCTGTGGTATATGTATACAATGGGATATTATTCATCAATCAAAAAAGACAAACTTGGCCGGGCATGGTGGCGCATGCCTGTAAGTGGCACCCTGGAAGCTGTGTGGCCAGGGCCAGGGATCACAGTTTCGAGTCCCGCCTGGGGCACGTAATGAGATCTAGTCCCCCAAGCTGGGCTTGGTGGTGCATGCCTATAATCCCAGCTACCTGGGAAACTGAGGCTGGGGATTGCTTGAATCTGTGGTACCCCGGGCAACGGCAATGTGAGCCTGCGGTTCCACAGGCAAAAATAGCGAGGCCTAGTCTCAAAAAAAAAAAAAAAAGACAAACATGTCTTTGTGACTACAGGAATGGAGCTGGAAGGAATCATGAGAGCAGAAAGAAAAAGAAATATTGTCTGTCCTAAATTATATGAGGGGTAAAGGGAAAACGAACAGACAAGAAAATCTTAAAGCTAACTTTTAGCTAAATTGAAGCACAGAGCATGGTGAGGAGGGGGAGAAACTGGGGGTGGAAAGGACATTAAAGATGAAAACAGTGGTTCATGAGTGATTAGGTGGTAGGAGAACCCCAGGGTAGACAAAGTAAAATAAAATAAAATAAAAAATGAGATTACCAGAGCAAGTGGGAAAGGGCAATGAGAAAGATGAGGTTGTGCCCATTGTATTGTGGTGAAGAACTGTGTACCCTGGTAGTGGGTGTTATACAATATACATATCTAAAGTGATGTGAACCCATATATCTGAATTGTATGCAGTTTGTCAAGCAAAGTTATTGCAAGAAAAATGTACAAAAGAAAACAAAGTTCTTTTACATTTAAGAATGAATGATTCAGTTTATTTTAATATTCTCACTAATATGAATATGAAATAAAGTAAAAATTACTGTGAACAACTGCCTTTTGGGGAAACGATACTACCCTTTATCTAGCCTACTCACAGTTAATTTAACCTAAGATCCCCCTAATTAACACTCTTTATGGATGTAGGCAGGAGAGCAATTAAGTAATTTCTTCCCATTGTTTCACTGGTGCTCCTTGTTCTAGTTTCCCAGATCTGATCTCTTGCTTTGCCATTTAAACATTCTCTCTTACTCTATGCTAGTAACCTCAAAATACAGACTGATAAATTTAATTCAATCTTTTTTTTCTAAGAAAGTTCCTTATTATCAGTAAGCATATATTTTTTCCCACTCTATCACCAATAGTTTAGTAAATGTATATGGAACCAAAAATAAGCTAAATAAAAAACTTTAATATACATAACCCTTAAAATTATTACTATTTTAATGAACTCTATTTAATCTGTTGTACACTTTGAAGATTTGCCATCATATGAGCATGTAATTATAAATACTTGTATTTCCAATATTATACTCATGACAGAGCTGTACTTTTTATTCATGAATTTCTGTTGGAATATTTTGATCATTTTGTGGACTAATTACCCTTACAATATGATCTTTTTTTTTAATCCTAAAGTGACATTTTGAGATCAGAATTATCAATTGAAAGCTGGAAGGTCATATATATTGCTTACTGAAACCTGATAGTTTCTTTCCCAAAAATAAAGACTTGCTCAAAAACTCTTGTCTTCATACAGAAACCAAGAAAGAAAACTATGGAAAGTTCTAGCAACAGTGACAGTGATTCAGGCACATCATCCGACACTTCAAGTGAAGGAATTAGTAGTAGTGACTCAGATGATCTTGAGGAAGATGAAGAAGATCAAAGTATTGAAGAAAGTGAAGATGATGATTCTGAATCAGAGAGTGAAGCACAACATAAAAGTAACAACCAGGTATAGTGTCATTTGCGGTATCTATACTTTATTCATAGTTGGCAATTTACTGCTTAATCTTGACTCAAAATCTGTAGCATTTGAAGTAAATCATTGTCTTTAGTTATTTTGCATGAAAGAAAAGAATGGAAAAACAATTTTGAAGTGGCATATGGTGTACTTTTAGTGAACTTTATCAGAAGTCATTAAGAACTGCAGTATACTTGTTTTCCTTTATTTTTACTGATAGTTTTTTTTAAAGATAAATGTTAAAAAATTGCCTTTAATTTTTATTTACAGGTGCTATTACATAGTATATCAGACCCAAAAGCAGAGGGACAGAAATCAACTGAAAAAGCCCAGGAAAAACGAATACACCAGCCATTACCTCTAGTGTCTGAATCCCAGACTCACTCATCATTCCAATCCCAGCAGAAGCAGCCTCAGGTTTTGTCACAGCAGCTTCCATTTATTTTCCAAAGCTCTCAGGCAAAGGAGGAATCTGTGAACAAACACACAAGTGTAATACAGTCTACGGGATTGGTGTCCAATGTGAAACCTTTATCTTTGGTAAATCAAGCCAAAAAGGAATCTTATATGAAACTCATAGTTCCTTCTCCTGAAGTTCTTAAAGCAGGGAATAAAAATACCTCTGAAGAATCTAGTTCTTTGACAAGCGAATTGCGATCCAAACGGGTGAGTTAAAAATTATGAGAGAAGAATCTTATTATTAGAAAAAGTTTTTATTTTAAAATTATAGAATTTTAAATTAAATTCTGCTCTTATTTTTATACTCTGTCACCAGAAATAGAATATGCACAACCAAAAACTAAACATCTCTGATTTTGTGTTTATATATATATCTGTATGTATGTATGTGTACATATATATATGTATATATATATATTTGCTTATTATATTTTTGACAATGATATTTTTGTCATTTTTCCCCAGGTTTATTGACTTAGCAACAAGGGGAGAAATATGTTTGAATAAGACAAACTTCACCGATACTTTAGTTTAAAGCCACTATCTTTTCCTTACACCAATATATTCTTGGTTAAACAAATGGACTCCTAAGAAATTTGCCTTAGTAGTCCTATAATTTATAAGTTTTAAGTGTAAAAATTATTTCTAATAATTTATTTTGTCATCATAATGTTATATGAAATACAGAATATTTTAGTGTCTTTCATTTACATAAACACCAAAGCCATTTGTCAGGAAATATTTTTCACATTTGTTTTCTTGCTACTGATTTTCTATCACAACATAATCCAAGTTCATTTGTCCAGTAGAATTCTAGTTACCAGTACTTTTTATTTTACAGTAAAGGAAAAAATATTATGAGTGGGCATAGTAATTTCACTTATGGTTATAAAAATTGTCATTAGCTTCCTTAATACTAATTAATACCTCAGAGGCCCTACTCTTTGCAATTGTTGTTTTATGTGCTGCACATTCATTTTCTCTTAGATACTGGTATTTACAATGCTACTAATATTATAATTCCCATTTACAGATGATCAAATTAAGATTCATGGAACCTAAATAACTTCCCAAAATCACACTGTAAGTTAGTGCAACTAGAACGCAAACCTGGGCAGTGTGGAATTAATGCCATGTACTGCCTTCCTCAGAAAAGTGGCAAAATCTTTATCCACTGACTCTTACTGTTCTGTGAATTTATTAGCAGGGTCAAAGAAGAATAACAAACAAATCAGGCTTTTATGAAAATATAAATGAGTGCTTTTTAAGCCTAAGTGTATAGTAGATTATCTGAGAAGCTTAAAAAAAAAGAAAGAAAGAAAGAAAGAAAGAAAAACCACCGCAGGACCTCTTGTGATGAAATTAACAGCATTTGGAAAAGATTCCCAGGTGACTCATGTCTAGCCAGATTTGAGAACCCCTGATCTTAATAGTATGACCAGTGTTTTCGTAGTACCATGCATATGACAACTTGTCATGCACTGCTTAATCACAAGGAAATGTTATTTCCATAACTTCTCATGAGTAAATCAAGAAAATTAAAAGCTTGCATAGCTTTTAATATTGGAGTGGTTTTAATTTTTCATTAATATATATACAGCTTTTAAGATAAATGAGTTTACAGAGCTCCATCAAGGTTATTTGCATCTTAAAAGATTTCTTAATGTTTTTCTTTCCTTCAGTGTTTTATATTTAAGGCATTTTATATTGGCTGTCTCCTTGCCGGTGTCTATCCTTGTTACTGCTTGTGTTCCCATATAGTTCTGGTATCCTTGGTGGGGAACCCAACTTCCAATCACTGGCAGTGGATAAGTTTCCTAGTGGGGACACACTCCAGCAGGTAGTTTGTTCAGTTCCTCTCCTTTCTCTTGGATTGCTGTTCTGGCATGGGGCCACAGCCATACCTATGTGATTATCCTTCCCTTGTTGGAGAGAGAGCATGGCTCAAATTGCACACATCTCTGGACCAGGGACATATTTCCCTGGCCCAGAAACATTGTGGGTAGAGCTCTATGACAGGTCAAAACAATAGTTAGTGATTATCCTTCCCTTGTTGAAGAGAGAGCATGGCTCAAATTGCACACATCTCTGGACCAGGGACATATTTCCCTGGCCCAGAAACATTGTGGGTAGAGCTCTGTGACAGGTCAAAACAATAGTTAGTCTCTCCTTCTTGTCTTTGCGGTTCAATCATGCATATTGCTGGTCCTACCCAGGTGATGAGTCTACCCAGTGCTGTTATTTGCTCTTTTCCTCTCCTGGATGTCTGCAGCTGGATTGTTGGTTTTCTCCTTAATGCAA
>PVHY01004101.1:41715-98606 GCA_004024945.1 Uropsilus gracilis | reverse complement strand
ATATATATATATATATATATTTAACTGTCTTAAGTTTCTTTAACTGTCTCAAATATAACTTTATAGTTTGGTGTTTTTAATAAAATATTGTGAAGTAAAATCATATATTAGATTTTTAAAAACTCTTCTGCAGGAAAACAGAGAAACCGGTTGGAGCCAATGGATACCATATTTGTGAAACAGGTTAAAGAAGGAGGGCCTGCTTTTGAAGCTGGATTATGCACAGGTAGTAAATAATCATCTGGTTTCTTTATTTACTTGATTTATTTGTTGCATATTTCATTTTTCATATTTTCCTTCTGCATTTTTCTTTCTTTTTCACATCAGTTATCACTATTTGGACCTCCTTAGATATGTACCTTTATTCCTGCCAAATGAGTGGGTTTGAACAGAAATTACATTAACTTTACACACTGGACATTTTAAGTTACCACTCAAGTAATAGACTGTTGAATGTCCTTTTAAAAAGCCTATTTGGCATACATTTAATTTTGACAAGAGAACATGAAATAGCAAAATGATCAAGACATTTATTGACATAATTGAAATCATCTTGAAACTCCAACTTCTGGAAGAACCAGATTTACCAAATGTAAATTAAATCATTTACATGACAAAGAGAGGCTGAGTTTCCAGTGCAGTGTTAATTAAGCCTAAGTGCTTTTGTAGGTATTTGCAGGTTTCCCTGGAGGTGGTCAGATAATTGTAAAATATTTGTGATTTGTGATTTTAGTAGGTCTAAGGAGGGTAGTTACTTTTTTCTCTTGTTTCAAAAATGAAATACTTTATGAGAGACTTACTGGAAAATATCCTGTCCATTGACTAAAGTCTTTTTTGCTATAAATATTAAGTGGTTATTATTACTAAAATTTATTAGAATGCATTGCTAATTTATCAGTTTTATTTTTTGTCATACTAAAATAAATCTAACCAATATCATTAGTGTGTACATTAGAGAACATATGGGGTTTCATGACTTAGAATGTACCTCTCACATTCTAAGCTTCACAAAGTTGAGAAGGTGAAATGGAGATACTCTTTGATACAAAAAGCACTTTTATATTCTCTTTTCCTCTCTCACATCTTTCTCATCTTTTGCTTTTTACTACCCTGTATGTTTCTGAATAACCCAAGATATCTTTCTTCTTATTGAGATGAAAAATACATGAGTATATATAAAGTCAAAACCATGTACATATTCACACTGAAGCTCTGGATTACAGTATTTATCAATAAATGAAAGAGATGGAGAGAATACCACAAGGAAATCAGCTGGGCTAATATTAAAAGTAAAGCAGTTATTGAAGCCTATTGAGTAACATTTTTTTATCAGAAATAATTGGGTAGACAGAGAAGAATAGCTAGTAGCATTACAATTTAAGAAACAGTGATGGGACATAAATAATATATTGTGGTCACTTGGTGATTATATCTTTGAGGTTTTTAAATTCCTCAATGACTAGAACTTTCATGTAAAACATGCTATATTTTATAAGAAGCTATATATATTAAAATATAGATTCATTTTTGTTGATGTTATGTTTAAAATAAGCAAGGATTTGTCAAAAGTAAATACATTACAAAAGTATTTCAGAATTTAGGAGTGACTTTGATTGAGGTATAATTGATATATGTTATTTGTTTCAGATGTACATATTAATGATTTGATATTTGTATATATTTCATAATATAGTTAACACCTGTAGCCACACATGGTTATAAAACTTATTTTCTTGCCATGAGAACTTTTAAGATTTACTTTCTTGGCAACTTAAAAATATGCAATACAGTATTATTACCTGTAGCCACCCTGCTGTACATCATATCCCCTCCCTTGATTTATTTTACAGCTGGAAGTTTGTACCTCTTGATCCCTTTCACCTATTTCTGTCACCCTCCACATTCTGCCTCTAGCAACCATAGTCTGTTTTCTTTAATAAGCTTAGTTTTGTTTTCAGTTCCACAGGCATGTAAGATTCTACAGTATTTATCTTAGTTTGAGTTATTTCACCTAGCATAATGCATTCAAGTTCCATCCATTTTATTATAAATAGCAAGATTTTATTTTTTTAATAACTGAATATTCCATTGTGTGTGTGTGTGTATATATATATATATTTTTTTTTTTTTTCTCTTCATTCATCCATTGATGCACATTTAGGTTGTATGATTTAAGAAAGTGGTCCAATTTTACTCATTTGCATGTGATGTTTTAATTTTCCTAACACCATTTATTGAAGAAATCATGATTTTCCTCTTATATTCTTGGCTCCTCTGTTTAAAATTAATCACCTATGTGTAGCCTTATTTCTGAACTCTATTCCATTGATCTGTTAGTCTGTTTTTATACTAATATCATACAATTTTGATAGCTGTAGATTTGTAATATAATCTGAATTTGGGGAACAGAAGTGAATTCTAAAAGAAATTGCTCATGTTTTCTTTCACTCCTCTTTGAAGGTGACCGAATTATAAAAGTCAATGGAGAAAGTGTTATTGGAAAGACCTATTCCCAAGTAATTGCTTTAATTCAGAACAGGTAAGATATTTCAAATATGATTAATTCTGGCCAAAGATGGAACTTACCAATCAATGAAACAAGGATATTTAATACAATTTTGTATTGATGTATAGAATTGGAGATATGAAACTTTACCTTTAAGTGAATAATGCATTTGAAAGTTGCTGAAAACGAAATACTTGAGGATAGCTAAGTGCCAAAGCAAAGTCACCATCTTTGCTTTGGCAAGTTTATCAAATTTGTGATTAAAAGACACATATTTTAGATTTACTATCTATGAAGTTTCCCACTTTTATATGAGGAAATATAGTTTGTTTATAATATATTAATAAATGCATTATAATTTATTTTAAAACCTCTTACTGAGATAAGTATATTTAAGTAGCTTTTAGTTGACTTGACTGCATACCTTCTACAAAATGATAGAATTTTGAGTTTTAAAGTGGATATTTTTAGATTGACCATTTGTGAAATTTCAAAGATAAGTGAGTCCTATATTCTCTATACCACAAACATAGAAAATGTTTTTAAATTACAAAGAAATTGAGAGCCAAAGAGGTTAAATTTGTCAAGAAGAGGCCTTACACTGAGATGTGATTTCCAGATTATTACTGTTGTAAGAGGTTCTTTCTAGATTTAACTACAGTCACTTTTGATTACCCATTGCTTTATACTTACCACATCCGTATATCTAAATTGAAGCACAATTCTTTATTTTCTGAGTTTTTAATCAGCATCCTCTAACATGTTTAAAGCAGTTCTGCACTAAATTATTCATACTCATGTCCTAATACATTGTCATTTCTGCAGTTAAATGATGTGATCATGATTTATTGATGTCAGAGCATTCTCCTTACCATTTTAATATTTAATGAGATTCTTAGAGAAAGCAAATCTTAACTCTTGCTTCTGCTGTTGGCTTGGAGTTGTATTTGATTAGGTTATTGAGGAGACTTGGGGCTACTGAAGAATTTCAAGTCTTTCAGAGATCCACCCTGATTTTCTTTTTCTCAAAATGATCAGAATCCTTCATAAACGTATCAGTATGTTTTGTCAGCTGATAGTTTAAGGGTTTTTAATGTATTTATTAGCTACTCTTCTTTAAAAATATTTCATTAAGTAGTCATATTTACTTTTGCTTTCTTCAAAATCCAAAAGAAATTTTTTGTTGCTGGTACAGTTCATATTTCAGAGTATTACACTTTGGAATTATAGCCTTAATTTTTCAACCAATAAAGCAATTGAAAACAATAAAGCAAAAAGCAAACAAACAAAAACCAAAACCAAAACTGCTTTTTTTTTTCTTGGTCTTACTTTATTTTTAAAAATTGTGTTCCTTTTGTCTGCAGTTGGTAGCAAATGGATAATGCAGCACAAAGCCATTGCGATTCTGCAGTGTATTATTGTAAAAAGTATCCTTGCAGAAGAATTTATCTAAACATCAGTATGTATTTTCTACCAACTCTAAGTATTGAAATACAAGTGCCTACATATTTTACTAGTTAAATTAATTTGAACCTGTTGTTCTTGTTGGTTTACTATTCTCTTGGCTTTATGAATCCAAAACAAGACTTCACATCTATCTACAAGAGACACCAGTAAATTCTTAGGGTTTTGTTGTTGTTTCTTAATCTCTGGTTGTATTGGGGAAAAATACTCTTTGAAATTGTCAGGTCATGGAAAGGGCTACAAGTCTTTATTTAAATCTACTTCCAGACCTCTACTCAATATAATTTACCCTTTTGACTTTTTAAAAGCAGAAAAACTGCTGTCATTTTTTTACAGGAAATTTATTGTAAATAGGAAATTTGAGCGGTTCCTATAAAAACTCTAATAATTAAATCATAGATGAAAGGGTAATAGTTCAGATGCTGTATTTTTTTTTTTTTTAAATTAGGAATCATTCTGATAGTTGTGAGAGAGAACTCTGTTCTTCTTCACCAAGAGGGTAAATTTCAAAATTAGGCTAACCGTTTAACATTGTTTGAAAGGTTAAATTTGTTGAACTCTCTTTGGTTAATCTTATGTTGATGTATTTTTAACCAGACAGTGAGAATATGTGGTAAGATTTTGAATTTTTTTTTTTGCACTTGAAGCAAAAAATAGTTATATACTGAGAAGTTTTGTTCCAGGACTGTTTAATTAAAGTAATGTTCTTTATGTTTCTAAATAAGAAACACATTATAAACAAGACTTAACATTATGAATAGCTCAAACATATGGCAGGGTACTTTCTTTTGAATGTAATTACATGTATAAAAGTAGCTTCATTTTTATGACTTGGATTTGAGAAATAAATTATTTTTTAAAATCAAATTTAAACTCATTAACAAAAAGCACTGAGTTAAATAGGTTTAACTAACTCAGCTACCTTTTTAATACATTCTCATCTCCCCTAAAATAGTATATATGTATTCACTTTCAGTGATACAACATTGGAACTTAGTGTTATGCCAAAAGATGAAGATATTCTCCAAGTGGTAAGTTTTGTTTATTTGAATATAAGTTATTTTATAGTCATGAATATTGATATATAAAAAACCTTTAAGATGGACTGAGTAAAAAAATAATTATACAGGAGCTGAAGAAAAAATGATTTTGAAGGAAAAAAGAAGCATCTGGTTTATTAGGAGTTTGAAATTCTGTTTAACTCCTCCCCCCTCCAAAAACCCCGCGTTATCAATGCATTTTGCAATTAAGCAGCATGAGAATATTTTATTGATTAAACCAGTGTTTTTTGTTGTCATTTGGGATGGAATTCCTGGAGTTTATTTTATTGTTTTATTAAAATAACTAATCCTTTGACCAAATGCCAAAATTCAGGGTAAAAGTACATATAATCAGGAATTAGAAATTTTTTTATATACCAGGACAGAAATTTTATGATTAACGTTTCCCAATTTTCCAATATGTATAACTGTTTATAAATTAACTTACCAGACAGTTTGATTCACTCCATTAGAAGTAATATTCACAACTGGAGCAAAGTTATGTTAGGCTCTTCAAAGGGAAAGGAAACTATATTGTTGAAAACTCTACATTTAGTCTAAAATTTATTTTACTCAACTTTAGCATAAAATTGATTGGAATACTTAACTTTCATTCAGGTTAAACTCTAGGCAAGCATGATACGATACATAAATTTCATTCTAGAAAATAATACTTTTCCTACCTAGAATTTGCAGCTTAGTACAATAAAACAGAATGAGCAAAACATTTAAACAACACACTGAAAGCTAATAGATCTAGGAACTGGCAATAGCCATTGAAGTTTTTGTGTTTTTAAATTCTTTTTGGTGAATAGGAAAATATTTAAGAAAAATAGGAAACTTAGGATCTTTGTGATGGGAATAGTCCTAGTAATGTTATTCATTGGTAAGGCTTTAGTTGAACTTCACTCTCTAGAAGTCCTCAATAATCTTCTATAAATGTTTTCTGCAAAATATCAGTAAAGCTGATTGTAATGATTCGGTTTATTCATTGTCATGTAAAATATAATTAGCTAAAATCCACAAAGATCAACCTTGTTTTTCAAATTGCATTGATTTTTATTTAGGAGTAGCTTCTTACTGATAGCAGATTACCTTTCTTAAGGACAAGTAGTTCTCCCAAGCAGATCAGGCTCATATTGTAAAGTTTCTACCCTGAAAATTCAGCTTAGTTGAGTAGCAGACAGCCATTGAAAGCAATCAGTGTCACTCAATGAGAGATGACATGATAAAGGGGATTCTCTCCTGTGTTGCTTCCACAGACATGATCACTGATGTATGTAGGGAGCACTTCACCTCGAGTCTGTCTTGCAGTCTAATAACTGAAAGACACAGTGTACAGTGTAGTGGTTTCTTTCCTTTTCAAGGTGAAGGCACTGGGACAGTGGAAATTGCAGTAGTGCAAGGAGTAATGTTTTAATGCTCTGATCAGTGGAAAATTAGATTAATTAATTTGATTATATTTTTAAGATAAATAAATTTAAAATAAAGGTACAATTCAAAGTGTTAAAAAGACAGGGGAAATTGGGCTCAGTAGATAAATTGAACTGGTGGTATATTTGTTAACAGTTCATTTTTTAAATATGTTATTTGAATTATATTTATAATAAGAAGTTGATAGCATAAACTCTTAATGATAAGAGAACTTTACTTTTAAACCTAAGCTTCTTTCATATTTGAGTGATTATATAATTTATTTGGAAATCAAAGAAGTTGATATGATTATTCCATACCAAAGATAACTGGGGATTTTAAAAACCATACATGAGAAATACTTCTGATAGACTATAGAGATTAAGATGGGACCTTCAGAAATATTTGTTGATTTTAAATCTGTGATGTGAAATATATGCTTTTTAAAGATTTTTTTTTCTCTGTGAGGTAGAATGTCCATTGTAAGAAAAAGTAAATGTGAATATTTTATAGCCCTATAAAAATTATTTACCCACAGTATGATCGATGGAGTGTCCACAGAGTTTAGGTTCCCACAGTGATGTTTGAACCAAATCATTCTAGATTTATTCAACTCACTTTTGAAAGACGGCTTAGAAAACTTAATTCAGCTTAAAACTTCACTCATGTAAGGACAATATATAAAAATAAATTTCCTAATTTATAGATAACTGTAGTGTCATATTGAAAACCATGAGAAAAATAAGGACTCATTCATTATGTTAATTAAGCAAATGCTGATAATAGTACTCCTAGGCTTGGTGAACTAATTTTTCCTTCCAAAATATATTTTCTAGATTAACTATGTATATTGTTACATTCATTATGGTTACTTTGACAATATATTTTAATGATGTATTTTTTCATATATTTTTAAAGAATTATTACAAAATTAAAAACATTCTCTTTCATTTTCATAACAACAAAATGGCTGTCACCCTTTGGAATGTTGTCTACAGTTTGAACACAATAGCTGGCACCCATTAAATCAAACTGAACTCTCAGCTGCTGACTGTAGGAAACGCACCCTTGAGTGAGCTAAAGATGGGTGTACTAGGCCCAGAATTGCCTTTCAGCCAATTCTGTAGGGTATATTAGTAAGTATTTGACCCCCAAGTTCAAAAGTATAGTTTAAGTTGATCAATTCTGACAGCTGTGGAGATTCTTGAGTCTGTCTGATGTCTGACTGGGGAGTTCTGAGCCTCTTTAGTGCTGGTCTGTGTTAAACACAGCAAGATCAAACAATGTTTCTAGTTTAACAGGGAGGAAAGTGATGAAGCTAGAAATTAAACTCAGGCAGATCTGAGACTAAAGCCTTTAAACTGCACCCATGTACACTCACTGGGTCAGAATGAGTTTAACTAGTTGCAGTCACAGTGCTAAAGCTGTTCTAACTCATCTCTGGGCTTTGAGTCCAGTGCTCGGTCACTTCATGATTGGGTGCTATACTTAGAAAATAATGGAATCTATTTTTCTTTAGATCTATTATGATTACTTTTAAATAATTATTTAATATGTTCCATAATCAGTATAACATTCTATTTAAAATGAGGTATCTATTTGTCAAGTGGTCCTTGAGTAAGGAAGGGTAGCAAGAGTAGGAATTCTGGAGGGTGCTTTCATGTTCTGCATGTTTGTGGCACCTTATCCTTTTTAACATCTATTTTTAAATAATTGTAATACTAGTACATGATTGTTAGAAAAAGTTTGGATAATTTAGAAATGTAAAAAAAAAATCTTCACCATCCCCTTCACCCTCACTATGGCATGATTGGCATGTATTTACTGTACAGACAAACATGTAGTTATTTTTGCTTTTATCATAGGCAAAACTTACATGATAAATTTAATGTCATTAAATTAACTATTAAATTAACAGGTCAGTCTTCTTAAAGTGAAATGGTAGAAGACATTTTAATCTTATCAAGTTTTTATTCTTCTAGTCCTTTTTTTTGTTTTTGTTTGCCTTTTTATCATTTATTAGACAGTAAATACAGTGATAGGGTAGTAATAGGTGGGTAGTCGTGGGTTTCATGTAACTCTCCTAAAGTTAAGCTGGAAGATTATTTCCACAGTGAGGCCCTTTACACATATTTAAGACCCAGGCTGTTAATAACAATTTCATTTAATTACATTCAATGCAATTCTAATTCCAAATGATGAATTCAGTGGGTCATCTTTTTTTTTTTTTTTTTTAACTTGGTACCCGCTCCCCTCCTTTTAATCTCTTGGCATAAGAGAGCTGTTCTAATTCTATTTATATTAGATGTAGCTTTACTTTTAAATTATAAACTTTTAAATTATTGTAATGTATAAAATTTAAGGCAGGGGTGAATAAAATACAAGGAAGAATGTGGAGTGCTATAGGAAAGTACTAAATGAAAAAATGAGTGAAATTGTTTTATCATACCTGATTAAATTCACAATTGGGGAAATTTAAAGTTTTGTTCAATTCCACTAAAACATCTACATATATTTTGAAATGTTTTTGGGCTTAAACAAGCATAAAAGTTTAAAAAATGTAAAAATCAACAATATTAAAGAGCTGGATATGCAATTTCTAAGATACCAGGTTTCAAAAATTTCTAGACCATACCATTTCAAACAAACTTGAAGTAGGATGATTACATCATTATAGCATACTCTATTACTTTGCATCATTTTGCTTAAATGATATTTTGTGTTGTTTAATTGGTGCCCACTAACAATTCAAAGATTCCTAGTGGGTAATTAGAATTATAACTATGAAGCAGACTATAGAATTTTCAACTCTATCCCCAGAATATAAAACCTTATCAGTGGGTTCCATGTTCATGTTCTAAAAGAGTTGGGTGTTACATGACCAATTCCAGCTGATCCATCTAAGATTCACGCTAGCCATGAGAGTACCTCCCTCCCTCCTGAGCTCTTCCGGTTAGCTCTAGAATTCTAGAACTTCCTTAGTATGCTGCCTGTTTTCAAGTGGAACACATGTAAGACCATCATGGAGGGAGAAGGATTCCTTAAAATGTATATTGTCTTTTACTAACTTCCCTAATTTTATTCTGGAATTTGTATTTTTAGTTTCAGAATTATCTTCAAATATGTGCATGTTTTACCTGGGACATATACTAAGCTACAGTGGCCTTAGGGGACTGCTGGTTTTCCCATGAATATTAACTAGATGGTATTGGATCCTTAATTATGAGAATAACTTTTTGATAATGGACTATGAACTGAGAAATGGATTATGACTAATGGACTATGAACTGAGAAATATGTGAGGATATCCAGCAGTGCTCTTAGAATGAATTCATATTCTATTTACCACAACTATGTCTGCTTCCATTAAGCAGTAGTACCAGGCTGGGCATGGTAGCGCATGTCTGTAACTGGCAGCCAGGAAGCCATGATCAGGGCCAGGGATCATGGTTTGAATCCCGCCAGGGGGGCACATAGCAAGACCTAGTTCCAAAAAAAATATAGCTGGGCATGGTGGCACACGCCTATAATCCCAACTACCTGGGAAGCTGAGGCTGGGAATTGCTTGGGTCTGTGGTACCCCGGACACGAGCCTGCGGTTCCACAGGCAAAAGTAGCGAGACCTAATCTAAAAAAAAAAAAAAGGGCAGTAGTACCATACCTGTGAGACATTATATTTACTCAGCCTATTGTCAATTCATGGAGTATATGTACATATTTAATGAACTTTGGCCATATTTTACCCTGAAATTGGGGACCAATGATGATAGACTGTATGTCAAATATTTTTTTAGATATTTAGTTTAGAACTATCATTATAGTTCTAGTGACTGGAACTTAATTCTTCCCAAACTTGAAGAAAGGAGATATCTTTACATTATTAGTTATAGTATGCCTTTTCCAGCAGAAATTCTAATCATGTTATAATTTCTGGAATTGTGAGGGGGATGGCTTCCATCCCTCATCCGCGATTGCATTAACATCCTTTCAAATTTTATTATGTTACCATGTTAACATAATAGAGGTTTTGAGAAGCCAAGAAGTCTACCAGGCAGTCTTTCCCTAGCACTGAACACTACCCTCTACTTCTTTTCAAGTAGAGTTTAATAAAATTGCACAGACATGCTATGGGATGTAACATAACAGAGAGTTAAGTACTCATCCAGACAATTTTCCTGCATCAGTGTGAATATAATCAGCATCAAAAAGATAAGCTTATAGTGTCATTACATACTTAAAATGTATATTTTGATTGGCTGTATCTGTGCCTTTATAATATATGGCATGCGTTTTTAAAAACTTGACCTTAATTTATTTGATCTTAATTTCTTACTGTGTTTTACTTTATAGTGTATAATATTCATGTTAAGCTGAAATGAACCACTCTGAGAGTAGTATTTTCATGTCTGTTCAGTACTTTCAGAAACTAATAAAACAGCATAAAAGATACAGTCTGTTAAAAGAGCTTAATTTGGGGCTGACACCTATCTGATAAAAAGTCATTCCTTTTTTCCCCAAATCATAGTTAACAGCAGTAGCAGTCAGCTGACAGCTTGTGGTTATGCTCTGATTTACAGGGGAAGGAGGAGATTGTACTATTTTAAATGCATAATAGAGCATTTGTTTCGTCATCTGGAAGCAGAGCTGGAAGAAGCTCAGGGGAAATGAGAGACATCAATGTTGCTCTTGTGGAAGGGAAGCTTTGTAGCACATTATCAGACAGCAGTGCAGATTGAAGAAAATATCTGTTAGGAATGCATGTCACCAGATGTATTTTGCTTTCAAGAATGGTAGACAAATCAAATAAGAACCTGAGAAAAATCTGGGGGAAAGGTGCGCAGAAGGATGCTGAAGTTATTCTTTATGCTTCACTTCCCTTTACCTCTCTTGGTACCTTCCAGAAAAATCAGTATAGATGTATTTTTAGCTTGCTGTTTCCAGCATCGATATGACAACATGATTCTGTCTTTATATCAGTAAGCAGCTTCTACTATGTTTTCCCATTTTCTGCTAGCTACAATTTACAAAGGATGTCACAGCTCTGGTAAGAAATGCACAGAAGCCATTTCCTTGCTTTTTAAGTAACGTTTTATAAACCTGTAATAAGTCAATGTATTAAAATTGTAAGTTTGCTTAGAGCAATCCCTTCATAGAGTTAATCTTACTAATTTGCAGAATGTGTTTGTGATATGCAGTTTTCTACATTTTTAAAAAATTTTTATGTTTGGTTTTCTTTTGTATCCTGTATATAACTGGTATTAAAACATAATGTTTATCTGCACTTGTGTTTTTTAAAGTTTCTTACTCTCTTTCTTTCCCTAATACTTTGCTGTTGTGTTATGTTTGTGGCTGCACTTGAGCTTTGCTAGCTGTCTAATGCAAAGATAGGATATGATGATAGTCTTGAATTGTTCTTATTTTGATTAGGGGAGGGTATGTCATATGATACCACACCTAACTGTCTCTGATGCAGAACACAGTCCTGAGTTCCACTGATTGGCTGTGTTTTATAGAATATCTATTCAAATTCAGTTATTATTAAGTTTTAAAAAATATTGCTGGATGATTTCCCAAATAGGTGATAGTTGTTTTTTGAGGTGCATGCCTGCCTATTTATAGTAATGTCTCTTTATGATCTGTAAAAGAGACCAAATAAATTTTACACTATTACTATATATTAGTTTAAGATAAAAATATAAATTATATAAAACTGAATTACCTTTCCCCACATGTTTAAACCTCTAAAATAGGTGCTTAGCTTCTTAAGCATGCATATGCTTAGTTTAAATAAGAAGATATTTATTTTTTAAAGATAAATAATCACATTTGACTATTTTTAGGGACTCAGAAATCAGTAATTGACCAGACACTGTTCAATACATTATATATTTATGACAACAGTAGTGCTAAAAAATATATTTGGATGAGATTTTTAATATCTTCACCTTCATTCTGGCAAAAGATCAGAATTCTTTTTTACTAGAATTTGTTAGGCAGCCATTTAACCTGCCGACTGCTGAAAAATCATAAAACTTGAATGGGGACAATCTTATAAGTAACATGACTATATCTAATTGGTTGAAGGAAAATTTCATATTTCAGATCTTTTGAGAAATAGTTTAATTTATATTTGTTGCAAATTCTACAATTTATTTGATTTCTGAGAGAGAACCCTTTTCTAAATTTGTGGAGTAACTTTGTGTGTGTTTGCATGCATGCTCTAGTGAATGTTATTCAGGAAAAAGGTAGGGCACCTTAAGACAGTGCACTGCAAGAACAGAAATTACTGTTCTTTTTATGAACTTCAAGTGACATTTTTCTTTCATTTCCATGTAGGCATATTCTCAGGATGCCTACCTGAAAGGCAATGAAGCCTACAGTGGCAATGCCCGTAATATACCTGAACCACCACCAGTTTGCTATCCTTGGCTGCCATCTGCCCCTTCAACCATGGCACAGCCAGTTGAAATATCTCCTCCTGACTCATCTTCGAACAAACAGCAAACCAGTACACCCGTACTGACACAACCTGCCAGGGCCTATAGAATGGAAATACAAGTGCCTCCATCACCAACAGATGTTGCAAAGTCCAACACAGCAGTGTGTGTTTGCAATGAAAGTATAAGGACTGTCATTGTGCCTTCTGAGAAGGTTGTAGATTTGTTAGCTAATAGAAACAACCATACAGTTCCTTCACATAGAACTGAAGAAGTGAGGTATGGCATTAATGAACAGGCCTCTTTAAAAACAGTGTCAAGAACCACATCACCATCATCATCAATCCCCACTGCCCACCTGGTTCAACAGACAGCAGGCTCCAGGTCATCGGAACCTTCTGGAATTTTACTGAAATCTGGCAATTACAGTGGACATTCAGAAGGAATCTCAAGCAGTAGACCCCAAGCTGTGGATTCTTCTTCTGTATCTGCTAATCATTATTCTCCAAATTCCCATCAGCACATAGACTGGAGAAACTATAAAACTTATAAAGAGTATATTGATAACAGACGATTGCACATGGGTTGCAGGACAATTCAGGAGAGACTAGATAGTTTAAGAGCAGCATCTCAGAGCTCAGCAGATTATAACCAGGTGACATCAAACCGCACCACCTTGCAGGTACGACGCCGAAGCACCTCTCACGACCGAGGGCCCCAGTCTGTCCAGGTCCGGCAGCGCAGCGTGTCCCAGGAGCGACTTGAGGACTCGGTATTAATGAAGTATTGTCCCCGAAGTGCCTCTCAAGGAGCACTGACATCCCCAGCTGTTAGTTTTAGTAATCATAGAACTCGTTCATGGGATTTTATCGAGGGCCAGGGTGAACCTTTAGAAAACGTCAGTTCTGAAAGTCAGATACCTGACTCAAATGGAGAACGAAAACAGACTTACAAGTGGAGTGGTTTTACTGAACAGGACGACCGACGAGGCATTTATGAAAGATCTAGACAGCAAGAAATGCATAGACCTTTTCGAGGTTCAAATTTCACAGTGGCTCCAAGTAGTGTTAATTCTGAGAATAGGCGAGTGACGGGCAGAGGACTGGCCTCTGCGTCTCAGTTCAAAAAAATCCCACCGGATCTAAAACCACTGCCATCAAACAGGAATTTTCAAACTACTTGTGGAATGTCACAGTCTCGAGGTGTTTCACAAGACAGGTCACCTCTTGTGAAAGTCCGAAGTAATTCTCTGAAAGCGCCTTCTACAAATGTCACAAAACCATCCTTTAGTCAGAACTCACTTGTTTCTATCAAAGACCAAAGACCAGTAAATCACCTGCATCAAAACAGTCTGTTGAATCCACAGACATGGTCAAGAACTGAAAATGCCCCCAATCACCAAGTGGAGGCTGGGAAGACCTCCTCTCAATCTGGAGTTTCTGTGAAGTCTGCCCCACTGATGAGTGAGATTTCTGGCACTTCAGATTTAGAATTATCTGTTACTCAGAGGAATCAAGATTTAAATCTCCCAGAGGCTGACATTCAGCAGCCCAATACTTTTGATAATAAAGAAGCTGTGATCCTTAGAGAAAAACCTCCATCTGGTCGCCAAACACCACAGCCACTGAGACACCAGTCTTACATCTTGGCAGTGAATGACCAGGAGACGGGGTCAGACACGACCTGCTGGCTGCCCAATGATGCCCGCCGAGAAGTTCATATCAAAAGAATGGAGGAGAGGAAGGTCTCCAACACCAGCCCGCCTGGTGACTCTTTGGCGTCTATCCCATTTATCGGTGAGCTCATTCATAGCCATTGGCTAATGTGTTCAACAAATCAGATCATTTCTAGCTCAACAGGCACAGAGGTTTTACTGTGATCTTAAAGCATTTGGTCTGAATTTCCTACACTGCTAAATTCAGAGCTGTTTTGTCAAAAACTATTCTATTGTCAATTTTCCTTTTAAAAAAATTGTATGTGCTCAGCACCCACTTTTTTAATGTTTACTTTGATGAAACAAATGCCTCCCATCTGGGGCCAAGAGACTCAACAAACTAAATTGTGCCTAATTGATGATTCATCTGAATCAAGAGTCAAGTGCAAAAGTTCTGATAATTAGTAATCAGTCTTTCACTTAAATAGTGCTTTTTTTATTTTCTGGGGCTAATTTCTTTGTAAATTTAACTTGGGTTCAAAGAAAACCCGTTTCCTTTATTGTCAAATTACTTTCTTTTAGAATAAATCCTGGAATAGATTTGGGGGAATTACTGCAATTTTCCAGAAATAGGTATTTTCCACCTCCTTACACGCATGCGTGCGCGCGCACACACACACACACACACACACACACACCATTCTCTATTGTCTTAAGCTGCTTTATTTTATTTTTCTCAGATCAATTGTTTCCACCTGATACCCTTGGTGTCTTTGCTCATTAGATACTCCTCTGCAGAGCTAAAGCATAATCTACACAGGAGCTAGGATTGAAGAGCTTTGAAAGATGTTCACTTCTGTGTCCTTAATGCCTACAACACCACCTCCACCTGGAATATTAGAAAACACTCAGTACATATATGCTGAAATAGTATGTGAATGATGATTTTGAGGTGATGGTTAAAAATAGTAATGAAACCAAAAATAGGTTCCATATAGCCAATATATAATTGATTATAATTATGCTAAAGTCAAGTTTAAACATTGTGGGGAATCTCAAAGTACATTTTACTCACATTTACATTTACCTCTCCTAAGACCAAACTCCAAAGTGTATAGTGGGACTTTATTGTCAATGACTAATGATTGTTCTATGATTTTTTTCATTTTAAAAAGCCCTCCAACTTGTGGTTATATTTCATAAGCCTGTAACATCTTGTGGTGTCATATTTTCTTCATATTTAATAAGAATAATAGAATCAGATTATAATAAGATTATATAATAATAGAATCAGATATAATATGCTAGTTATATCGTTTTACATTTCTTTCCAGTTATAATCAAGTAAAAGAATAAGCCTGAAATGAATTATGTTACTAAAAAGAGAGTTTTGATTAAAATATAAAAGTAGAGATAATGCTGGACTTGACACATGTGAAAACCACATATCCCAAAAGTTATGGTTGATCTGCTTGAGAAACATTTTATGGGAGCATCATTCATTTTTGTAAAAATTTATCATCTGTGGTCATCTCTATTTTGATTTCTAAGTAGACGTCATCTGAAGCACTCCAGTGAATGTTGTCACAACAGAAATATCTGCACTGCAATGCTATATAAGCCATATAATTTCTTTTAAAAATCCAGTGTTTTTCTTATTCTTGTCAGTATTCCTGAATCTACAACAGAATTGGGAACCAGCAGACTTCATGAAACAACTTACTCTATGCATATGTGTCACTTGGAAAAACCTTATTAATTGCTGGTGATTTTTTTATTGATAAATGTTTTTCTTACATTTTGTTCATTTTAGTACAATATTTGATTTCTCCCTCAGTTGTCATCCCCATAAATCTCCCTTCACCACATCACCTGTGAACCATTACCACCGTAGTCCCTGTACTTTTCTCTGCCCTACCTTCACTTTACTTACTTTCCCTCTCTTGTTGTGCTTTCTCAGATCTATAGTTGATGCAAATTTTCTCTCTCTTTTTTTTTTTTTGGACTCTTAAGTTTCCCCATATTCTTCCTATATGTGAAACCAGCTGTTATTTTTCTTTTCCTTCTGACTTACTGCACTGAGCATAATCCCTTGCCGCAAATGGCATGAGTTTGTCTTTTTGATTGCTGAATAGTATTCCATTGTAGATGTGTGTCACATCATCTTGATCCATTCATCTGGTTTTGGGCATTTAGGTTGTTTCCATATCTGTTATAACCAGTGCTACAATAAACAGAAGAGTGCAAGTTTCCTTTCAAATTAATGTTTTTGTGTACTTTGGGTAGATTCCTAAGAGTCAAATTGCTGGATCATCCGGTAGATGTATTTTTAGTAATTTGAGGAACCTCCATACAGCTTTCTATAGTGGTTGAACCAGTTTGCACTTCTAATTTGGTGGTGACTTAAATATTGATGACAGTTTTGAAAACTGCTTTAACTTTTAATAAATTAAATTTTATCCTTACTGAATAAATTATAAAACGTCAGTTCTCTCTTTGCTTTTGAAAAAAAAAAATTATTTCATGCTCATTGATATGATACTAAGCTGTCATATGCTAAGTAAAAAATGATTCATGGAGATAGGTCAAATGTTTTCTATTGCTAAAAAGAGGAACTTTCAAAGAAAATTGTAAAACGTAAAATAAGCTTGAGACAGAATGTGCTGATTTTAAACATGAAATAAAAATGTTATAATTTTGTAACATTAGTCATCTTAATTTAAATACTAATCATTAAAATGATAGCCATTCTTAGAAGTTGGTCAAAATTAAGATCATTTGACCTTTTTAATGAAGACATCAAAACCATGTTTCATTATTACAGTATATTCTTGGATGGGTTTTGCTAAGGCTTGAGGCATTTAATTTTAAGGATTATAGTTCTGACATCTTATTAAATTATTTTCTCTTGGCCTAAAATACTAGAATTTAAACCACCGATACTTTACAAAAGTAAGAATTTTGAAGAGAGCTAGTCACCAGTTTGGAAAAGGGGTATACAAGGGCTGTAGTATCAAAGTATTTGGGTTTAAATTCCATCCCTATGACTTGTTAACTGCACACGATTAAGCTGTCTTGGTTTTTATTCTATAAAATAATCCTTCAAATAATGTCATAAGAAATGAGATAATATTAAAAAAAAACACTTAGAATTCTAGTACCTACTAATCACTGTTACGTTAACAGTTACCAGGCACCCACCTATACATTTCTGCCCTTGAAATGTCTTAAGGGGGCTAGTAGAGATTTCTCCGCGGAGGGAGGGCCTGTGTCTACCTGGTAAAGGGACATCTGTTTCTGATTTGTACAAGAGTGACAAATGACTTGCAGTGACTATCTTAGTGCATTGGGGCTGCTAAACCAAAATTATGATAGACTGGTGACTTAAATAGCAGATACTTTGCATAGTTCTGGAGGCCCCGAATTCCAACATCAAGATGCCAGCAGATTCAAGTGATTCACCTCTGGTGAGGGTCCACTGCCTGGTAATAAATGTTGTATCCTCACAGGGTAATAGGAACAAAGGTTTTCTCTAGAGAATCCTGTAAAAGGCATGGATCCTATTCATGAGGGCAGAGCCTAACCACTCACCTCCCAAACGCCACACTTCCAAATACCATCACTTGGAGAGTAGATTTCTACATAGAAATTCCAGAGAGAGATGCAGACATTCTTTCTTGGCATTATCAGTGACCTTGATAATGTAACTTCTTCTGGCAGCCATAGACTGTACTTTAATATTTTTCTACAAAAATTAAAGACAACTGAATTTGTAATTAAAGATACAGCTGAATTTGTTAGGGGTTTGGAGTGCAATAAAGCTTTAGGGGTTGTATTCCGTATAAAACTTGAAAAGTCCTTCTTCATTGGTGGTATGTGATTACTGTTTTTTGTTTGTTTGTTTGTTTGTTTTGTTTTGTTTTTTTACTTCCTAGGGTAAGGTTCTAATTGCCTATAAACTAGTGAAGGTATTGTCAGGTTAGTTGAAGAGGTAACTCATTTAATTTTTTATTCTGTGTTTTCAAAATTATTTGGAATTATTAGAAAAGCAACTGTTTAAATTGAATTTTAACAAACAGAATGTGTCATTCATTGCTAAGTGAGTGGTTAAATGTATCTGATTTCTTTCAGTAATGAATATTGGTTGTCTGTTCTGTTGTTTTTAATCAATAATAATTAGATCACTTAACATTACAATATTTTTATTTCTTTATAGATGAACCAACTAGCCCTAGCATTGACCATGATATCGCCCATATCCCTGCTTCTGCTGTCATCTCTGCCTCCACCTCTCAGGCACCCTCCATAGCAACAATTCCTCCTAGCCTCACAACTTCAGCTCCTTTAATTCGACGTCAGCTTTCCCATGACCAGGGTGCGTTTCAGTGAGTGGTTCTACAAACCATCTCTTGAACATATTTACAGGTTTCCGTTTAGAATAGTATGACAACCGATGATCTTCTTACCATTGAAAGACTTGGGAAGCCACCTGTAAATGTCTAAGTTTTGAATTTTAATTACAGAATCTGTTGGACCGCCCAGCCTGGATGCCCAGCCTAATTCAAAGACAGAAAGATCAAAATCATATGATGAGGGACTGGATGATTACAGAGAAGATGCAAAATTGTAAGCTCAGGCATATCACTCTAAATATTTGTTGCAGGTGATCAGCATGATTTTGACATAAACACAGAATTTAATGATATAATCTCTGACTTTAAGATATCAGAAATGCTAAAAAAAATTAAGATCAGAGTTGTTACTTCATAATCTATTCAAATTTTAAAAAATATTTAAAAATCAGCAAAATGCATGTTACTGTTTATAGTTATATTTTTCTACGCATAAAACCACATTTTATAAATTTATAAATACTTATCTGTTATTCCAATTGTTTTATAAACAATTATAAGTGTATATAGCACTAATAAAAATAATAAGTGCTTATTATTTTTATTAGTGCTATATACACTGACCTTGGAAATCATTCAGTACGTATTTTATGGTCTGTTTTTCACGATTGTTTTAATTATCCATGGAATAATAGTATTGTGATAATTGACCAGTCATCTATACACTGTGAATATACAAATAGCTTAGTTGACAATACTTCAGCACCTGTATTTGTGCACATTTCATTTAACATATATGTGACCAATTGTGGTTGGAAAATGAGTTGTTACATCAGGGAGTATATGCATTTTTTTATTTTAATATCCATTGTTGTTTACTCTTAATAAATCGTTAAATCACATTTCTACATAAAAATGTGTGCTATTCATCTCACAAAAAATGCATTAATTTTAACTTGATTTTCTTATAAATCTAACAGTATTATTTTACTTTGAAAAATTTGTATTAGACATAATTTCATGTATACTTAGAAATAGCATTTTTTTTCTGTAAACTACTTTTTCACTTTCCCCACTTTTTTTAACTGGAATTTTTGTTCATTTCTGAGGGTACTTTATATAAAGTAAGCTTAGTGCTTTCTAAGAAAGATGTTTTTTTCTTTTCAGTATTTTTTTTTTAACTAAGAACATTAAAGATTTTTAACCTTTAATTTAGGAATTTTTAATTTTAATTTTAATTTCAATTTAGGAATTTTTAAATAGCCTTTGGATTTTGAGTTATACTTAAAAATATTTCCATAATTATAGCAAAATTTTTCCATGTTTACTTCACATACTTGTATACTTTTTTCATTGTATATTTACAACTTTGTTTCATCTGGAATTTATTTTATTTTAATCAATGAGGTCACTAGCCAACTTTATATTTTTTAGTATCAGTTATCCCAAAAGCAACTACTGATTATTACATTTTTCCATTAATGTGTCATCCTTATTTTATGTTAAATTATATGTATTTAACTTTATTTTTAGACTCTTCTATACAGATTTGTTTATTTGTATACATCAGACTCTGTTATTTGTAGTGGTTTTATAATGTTTTAATTATCTAGTAAGCATGTTCTCTCTGAATACTTCATGTTTTTTTAGACTTCATTTTAATAATTTGATCTTAGAAATCCATTTTTTTTGTTCTTTGTTTCGGTGGATATTTTCAGTGACACAGTGTTTAGGAAATGCTGACTTGTTTATATTGAATATCCTATCAAAGAACAATTTTTTTTTATTATAGTATTTTTGTATTCTCTGAAGCCCCTCTGAAATTTCTACATTCCAACTCAGTTCTTCTGGGACCAACTTTTGAGGGAAGTTTGTGTGCATTGAGGCCCAGGCAGTGGCCCAGGCTGGAGAGGTTTTCTAACCATGCAGTGCTGATTTGTGAGCGTTTTTCTCTCACAAAAAGAGATAAGTCAGTTGCCACAGTTCAGAGCTTATTTCACCCTACACCAGCTACATACTGCATTTTGGCAAAAGGACAGTACTGTTCCTTCCTCCTTTTCCTTACCTCTCCTGACCTTCCATGGTAATCATGAGGCACCTGTACCCAGCTCCGGCACCTGTGTCCTATTGTTCCAAACAAGGGAAGGTTGGTTTTGATCTCAGAGAACAGTGCCCTGCAGGTTTTTTTAGATATACAACCAGTGATGTCTTTTCTTCCTGTGTCCGTTTTGTGCTGTACTGCATCTCACCACCCTTTGATACCGTCTCTTGGTAATGTTGGAGAATGAGATAGCAGCTTGGTTGCTGGTTATTTTGTTGTTTGGGGCGGGGGTGGGGTAGTTTCGGGGTGGGGTAGTTTCTGAGTGGAGAGGACAGTGCCACCTTCAGTTACTCTTTAAAGTCCTAGGTTCCTTAAATGATTTTAGAATCGAAACACAACTCCAAAAAAAATAAATTCCAGACTTTATGCAAAAACACTAACTTGTCACATCAGCTAGGAAATTTTCTACCACTGAATCAAAATTTTAAGTTTTTAGAAAACTGACCCATGAATATTTACCATGGTGGTGGTGAAATGTCAGTTTATTAACAAACACTTGTAATATTCAAATTATTTTAAGGTATTTAATACAATATTGCAAAATAGTTACATGTATATTCTTTTCCAACAGGTCATTTAAGCATGTAACTAGCCTGAAGGGAATTAAGGTAGGTATTTAATATTTGAAAATATATTTAAAAAAAAACAATAAAAAACATGGACAATTATTTCTTTTTTCTTCTAAGCATTTCAGAAATGTCATAAGCTTTTCTTCTGTAGGTTTTAAGTGCATTTGGAAAATAGAATATTTCTAATTTCTAAACATAATCATCAGGTAGATAATAGCTGCATACACACAATGCATTGATTTTCTTCCTCTCCTTGTCAACTTATAGCCAAAAATCAAATACCCGACATCCTGTATTTTGTTGTTTCTTTTTAATCCTTAAAAATTATTTCATGCCTTTTCTCCATCTACCCTTGTACACTCTTTCCTTTTCCCCTTTCATCTATTCTTCCCTCAGATTTCATTTAAAAAAAATAAGAATTTCTATATTTTACTTTCTCCTAAAATATAAACCACTTGCTTTAAACTTTCTGCTTCCCTTTATTATATCTTAAATACCTTTTTACTTGGAACATTATTTAAGAATTCACCACACATTCTTTTTTTGATTTCTTCACTTTTTACTTTTTTCAAACCTTTTTCTTTTACAAAATCACTCTTTTTCTGGTAACTCGTTTACTATCACATACAAGCATGTCCTCTTACCGCCTATCATTTAAAAACTTCCTGGTCAGCATCCTCTGCTATTTATTGCTCCTGTTTTTCTCCTTTCACTTGTCTTGAAAATGCCTTGAAAAAATATGCATTCTTTCCACTTTCTCACATCACATCTTATTCAGCCTACGCACATCAGAATGACTTTCTTCATGGCCAGGTTTTCATTGTATCCAAGTTCCAAAACAAATGGTTACTTCACTTTTTAACTTATTTGACCTTCCAGTAGTATCCAAAACAGTTTCCCCCTTCCTTCCTGAAATACTTTTCTCCTGCTCTGGTTTCCACTTAGAGCTGGTTCTGACCTCCCTCTCTTTTCTATCTACCCTCATGTTCTCTTGATCTATCCAGAAACCTCCCAAAGTTGGTATTGTTAGTCTTGACCATCCTCAAATTGTAGCCCCTGTGCTGACTGATTATATAACATCCTCGTTTAGATGTCTAATAAGTATGGTGTACATGCCAGATAGGCTGAGATTTTCTCCAGACATGTTCATCCCTCAGTTTTTCCAGTCTAATTAAATCCACTTCCATTTACTCAGCTTTTCTGCAAAAAATATCAAGGAATTATCCTTGTTTTTTCATTTTTACCCACTCCAGTATCTCTCTCCCTCCAGATACACCCCGAGTCTTTACATTCCTCCCTGTTTTTATTGCCACCTTAATTCAAAGCTGCCCTTGCCCTTGCCCATGATCCCTACACTAGCTCCTCTTGTCATGACACCCAGTACTGTAGCACTCTCTCCAGTACCCAACAGAGTGACTTAGAAATGTCAGAAAATGTTACTCTCCTGACTCTTCACTAAGCTGCATTCTTTACGTTTCCTGCATCAGCCTAAGATAGAGCTAGCATTTCTCTGTCATTTTGAAAAAGTAAATATTTAAAATAATGATGTATATACTTTCATGACTTATACATGCTCCCCTGATTGTTCGTGGTTGACTCTGCAAAATTTTCATGCAGATTTTAACATAAATATTCTCTCTTAGAGAGGCATTGCCTCACTAGCCCCTATTATTGGGGCTGCTCAGATATTATTGCATCTAACTGCTCAGATATTATTGCATCTAACTTTTTTTTTGTTATCCAAATGGCACTCATCATAATCTCATCATTTTCTTTTTTTAATCTTAAAAAAATGATCTTTTTTTATGTCATCTTTTTTTTTTTTAATCTATTTGTCTTTCCACAAATGTGTACTTTTGAAAGCAGGAAAATGACACTGTTTCTGCTGTTTTTCGGTGGTTGCAAATTTCCACCAATGATTCTTCAAAAATTACTTGACAAGACCAGACATTTTTGGTGATGTAGTTGATAAAGTTAAGAATTTTCAAAAGTAGCCCTTTTTCCTGGCGCTAATTAAATAAAACTGTTTTTTCTCTTCAGCAAAGCAATTTCAGTGTGAAAATATTATAATGGAAAAAGCTAAATTTTGCTGTATTTCCTTGGCCTTTTCTATAGATAATGGATAGCCAAAAATCATCTGAAGATTCTGGATCCAGAAAAGATTCTTCCTCAGAGATTTTCAGTGACGCTGCCAAGGAAGGCTGGCTTCATTTCCGACCACTTGTTACTGATAAGGGCAAGGTAGTAAGTCTTTGTACATAAAATGGTAAAATTCCAGAATAGAGAATGAAAAACATCATTTGTAATTTTTTTACATAAGAGAAAGATTTGTTTAAAAAATACCCTAGTCATACATTGCATTTTATGCCCTTTTTAATCCCATATGTCAACTGAAAATATTGTCTTATACTTCAGCCATGTTAAAGAGAAGTCAAAGTATGTAAGAAGGAACTCTGTTTTCTTATTAAATATCTGATTAGCTGTAGATTATTATAGAGTGGTCCTTTAGAAAAGGCAATTCTCCATTTTAATAATTACAAAGTGTATTTAACATTTCACAGTTTATTCTTTTAAATTGTCTTTTCTTGTTTCACTTTATCTTAAGTTATGTAAGTAGCTATCATGTTATCAATATATGCTTCATTAAGTAGATTTTAATATAGTAAAGAACTTGACTATAAAAATTACCTATCATAGGTAGGCAGCTTATTCAAAATTTTTTCTAATTCTGCTAGAAGTTTAAAATTTTAAAGAAAATGACCTTGGATGTGATTATTTTTATTTGACTGTATTTTGCTTGATAGTTTTATCAAAGATGCTTTGATGACTTAATTCATCACTTGTACTTCATTTTAGGATTGCCTGATGCAGTGTTTGTCATTGCATAATCTAACAAGCATTGCTTTCCTTTTCAAAAGTTTCCAAAAGATTTTCTGATTGACTATTTTCCTTCTATTACCTTTACATTTTATTTTATGCTACACTTATTCTATCAATTACTTGGTAACTTTCCTGACTAAGTTAAAATTGCCTTCACTAACCTTGGTTTTAGTGTAACTATGTTGACCTAATTTGGTTTGTGCCCAAATTCTGTCCTTTTTCCTCTAACAAATATCTATATTGATGTAGCTCAGATTTACCCCCCCCACCACCCTTTGATGTACATTCATGGTATTGGCAATAGTATTGTGTGCACCTACCCTGTCACAGAGATCTAACTAATTATTATATTCCTGACTGTTTTCCAGCGAGTTGGTGGAAGCATTCGGCCATGGAAACAGATGTATGTTGTACTTCGAGGACATTCACTTTACTTGTACAAAGATAAACGAGAACAGATGACTCCATCGGAAGAAGAGCAACCCATCAGTGTTAATGCTTGCTTGATAGACATCTCTTATAGTGAGACCAAGAGGAAAAATGTGTTTCGACTCACCACATCAGACTGTGAATGCTTGTTTCAGGCAGAAGACAGAGATGACATGCTCGCATGGATCAAGACCATCCAGGAGAGCAGTAACTTAAATGAAGAGGTATGTGGGCGAATGATGCTGATTAAATAAAATACCTCCACATTTTTCTAAAGACCAAAAGAATCTGATATTTAAAAAAATTATAGCATGCTTTTTTCACTTAGAAATAGTTCAACATAAGGAAAACTGAAGTGTATATATCATATGTCTTTATGTTTTGTTAAAAAAACAAAAAGTAGTTTTTATTGTGTGCCATGCTTTATATACATTATAAATAAGTTTTATACATTATAAATAATATAAGTAAGTTTTCCTTACTATCAGAAAATAGGACATTTCTGTTTATTTACTATAAGTTACTTTTTAATTGTGGAACCACTCAAAAGGTTTTCCATTTAAATTAATGGTAATAGCATTCCCAGACCAAAAAAATGACCTACCAGGCCTACCGAATAAGAACATTCTACTTTCAGAGAGCAGAATATCTGATCTAATAGCAACCTTGCAAAGTTCATAATTGTTCTCATATTATAGATGAGGTCTGGGGAGAGGGAGTAACTTTGGTGACATCTTGATTCGAACCCAGACCAGCTAGTTCCTGAGACTAAGCACTTTCACACTGTCTTGTGCATCCTGTGTGGTTTTACTCTGAAGCAAACAGGACTTGCCCTATAAAGGTGGAAGTGTTGGAAGCAGCACGACTCACCCCTTTGGCTTCAGATTGTGTTCCTGACATTTACCTGTCATGCATGAGTGCTGAGTAAATAGAAAGTCACTGGGAAACTAGTTTGAAAATCATTGTTACTAAACAAGAAAAGTAGGTTATTCATATACTCTAAATGCTTTTTTAGAGGTAGTGAAAAGTTTCTGGTTCACAACTATTAAGATATTTTTATAGCAAGAAATCAGTAGTAAAGGTAGTTTTCAAAATGTATGTAGCTATAAAATTTATAATGCAAATTCAACAAATATATCTAGTTTTTGTGCATCATTTTCTTTTTCACATCATTATGTGTGTTTTTCTTATACTTTGTGTTCACTTTTTGTGTAAAAAAAAAACAAAAAAAACAACGGATCGTTTCCCTTGTAATATGAATGACACTTGCATTAACTGTATAGTTATGCCGGTTATGTTTTCTAATTTAGTCATTTCCATTATATCCAGTTCAAATTATGAAAACTTTATCATGGGGAATGTGCCTGTATTTTATTTTTCTCTGATAGTTTATACTCTACATCACTTGTGGTTAAAAATTAACACCAGATCCTTATCAATATAACCTTTGTTCTGTAATCAATGCTTTTACTCAGAGCATTAGACCTGAATTTTTGCAGGGTAAATAGGGAGCTAAGAACCTGAATGTAGATTTCAGCTGTAAGTAACACTTCAAAGGAGTACCTGTTTAATGAACACCCAATATGTGTCAGGCACTCAATAAGGCAGTAGAGTGTCCTTAAAATTCTTTCAGTGACTTCATCTGTGAAATATAGGGCTATTTTAAGGTTGAGTGAGGTAATTCTTAGGACAAATGCAGTATGGTACCTGGCAGATAATGAACATTTACTTAATGTCAACCATAATCTCATCATCATCGTCATTGTCTAATCTTAAAAACAGGTGTTTTCCCCCAGTTTAATAGCTTGAACTATAGTAATTCCTATATCATATGGCAGACATTCTTTTAAAGCATTTTATGTGAATTATCTCAGCAGCCATAGGATGTGTCCCATTGCTATCACTATTTTGCAAACAAAGAATCTGTATGGCAAAGAGAAGTTAACTTCCCTGGGGTACATAGCTAAGTGTTAAGAGTAGGATTTAAATCCAGGGAATCTTATTCTAGAGATGTACTCTTTTTACTGGCAAATGGGGAGAATCTATTTGTATTCAGGAATGTTAGACTCTCTAAATCCTGTATTCTTTGTAAATAGTATTGGCCCTAAGTATAATCAAAATGAGACAAATAGAAAAACTAGTTTTGATCTTTTCTCTTTTGATAATCTAACTACCACTTCTAATATTAATTGACCTGCAATTGCACTACTCCTGTAAATAAATCATTAGTAATTCCTGGCAGTATTTTTCCATCTCGTGTCCAACTGTATTTTTAAGTGCTGGTATTTCTTTCTGGTATTAGTGAGAAAAGAAACTGCCTCTGAGCTTTCCAGCAGTTTGTTAACATGGGCAGATAATTAAGTTTGGACACTTTGTTTTCACTGGTACTGTTCTAGGTATAACACGGTATTGAAAATAAAAAACTCTTCAGTGCGGGCGGCACTGGGCAGTTTGTCATGAAGTTGGCTTGTGTTATTGAAAGCAGTTCCACTGAGAGTGAAATGCAGTGCTTCTATTGAATAAGCAAAGTAGTACAGGAGAAAGCTTCAAACAAAGCAGGGATCACTATTTATATTTAGAAGTGACTTTAATTTTGCTTCCCATTCTGTAGGACACTGGTGTAACAAACAGAGATCTAATTAGTCGAAGAATAAAAGAATACAACAGCCTGATGAGGTGAGAATCCCACCATACTTACCAGTTAATTTAGATGTAAAGAAGGTAATTGTTAAAAAAATGTTCATTTCTCTCAGCAGCAAAGCAGAACAGTTGCCAAAAACACCTCGTCAGAGTCTCAGCATCCGGCAGACTTTGCTTGGTGCTAAATCAGAGCCAAAGACTCAAAGCCCACACTCTCCCAAGGAAGAGTCAGAAAGGAAACTGCTCAATAAAGGTACTGATGTTGGCTTTTTTTGGATAAATTTCACAAATAAGTGTTTTTTTTATTGGAGTTTTTAAAAATGTTTGTAAAACTTTCCTTTTTTGCTGACCAAGACCCAGTGTCAGCCATTGATCTGAACCTAATGGGTCCAGTCTTACCTAGTGGAGCCTTTCCTCTTCAGATGACTCCCAAGACACCAGTTGTGTCATAGAGACAAAGTTAAGAAAAATGTAACACATTCATTTACCTACCAGGCACTATGAATTTGATTAACTCAGAAAATCCAGGAGCTGTTATTTTGAGATAAAAGTTTTGTTTTCCTTTTACTAAAATCTCATTGCAGATAACAGTGATTCTATTTATTTGACTTTTAAAGAAAATCATGGTACAAATTGGGACAAAGTAAAAAAAAAATACAACTGCCACCTATGAAATTACATGGGAGGTTTAGAGGAGTGCTGTATGAGAAAGTGAATTCCCTCATACTATTTCTAATAAAAACAGGTGTATGATTAAATGTTAATATGGATATAATATAATATAATAAATATAATACATTAAATGTTAATATGGATACCTTATTTTTGATAAATATATAAACCCCAGTTTATATAACTATGGATAAAGGGTTTTTAAAGTCATGATTTAAATGCTTTTATTTCTATTTTGTTTCTTATGTCATTTTACTTTGAATAATAACCAAAGATGACACCAGTCCCCCCAAAGACAAAGGCACGTGGAGAAAAGGTATTCCAAGTATTATGAGAAAGACATTTGAGAAAAAACCTACCACCACAGGAACCTTCGGCGTCAGACTGGATGACTGCCCACCAGCTCATACTAATCGGGTAGGAGAGACCAGCCAACCAATTTCCTAGTCATTGATTTGCTTCGAATCACTGAAGGGCCTAATTATACATTTGCTCAGATTACAGGGACTGCCTGTCCATCTACTGAGTGTTTTCTTCTTCCTAGAAGACCATAGTCTTTCCAAGCATTTCTGATATGTAGGGGTGTGTTGAGTAATTTTATCCATACTGCTATTTTCTAATGTACTGACACTGAAAATATTACTTATTCAGTCATTCAGTCATTAGGAATGTTTTGAAATATATCTAATGTAGTTGTAAGAGTTCTTTATAAATCTCTGCTTTTAGCATCTTAAAAGGAGGATGAGAACAAGGACATGATTAAGAAAGTATAATAAATGAAAATGTGCATATGTGTGTGTTTGCACACCTCTGTGAAGATTCATTTTCACTAGTTGATTGATTTTAACTCTCCCCTCTGCTTTTTTGATTTCATGTTCCTTCATTCAACTGGACTCTCTCCACATTCTCCTTACATGCTTATATTTCCTCTTGAGACAATTGTCTCCTTATGGGCCCTTCTCTTTCTGTCTTGGCCTGTCTGTTCTCTTCCTCTTGTCTCAAATACCTCTTGCTCGTTTTATCTGTTCCCAGTTCTAAACTGTCTGTATTATTCTTTCTAAATTAAATAACAGCAACTTATAGATTTTCTTTGGATGAAAAGGGCTTTTAGCTATGATGTACATCTACTAGCCAAATATAGAAACTTTTATGTTGTATTGAATAAAATGTCTATTTCTTGTTTTGCAGTATATTCCATTAATAGTTGACATATGTTGCAAATTAGTTGAAGAGAGAGGTCTTGAATATACAGGTATTTACAGAGTTCCTGGTAATAATGCAGCCATCTCAAGTATGCAAGAAGAACTCAACAAGGGAATGGCAGATATTGATATACAAGACGATGTAAGTTTCTTTCTACTTGAATAGCTGATGTGTGTTTTGTTCTTTGGTAGTATTGACTCCAAAAGTACTGTTTTGTTTTGCACTTAGAAATGGCGAGATTTGAATGTGATAAGCAGCTTACTGAAGTCCTTCTTCAGGAAACTCCCTGAACCTCTCTTTACAAATGGTGAGTTAACTCCCAAGAAAGATAATAAATGAGATAGTTTGAAGATACTTTGTTGGAAAACCATAGAATATTAAATTCTACCAAGAGAAAGTATTTCTATTGAAGGAATCAGGAGAGTTTGTTTTGTTCTTATATAGAAAGCATAATTAGGTGCTATTTTTTGTCATCCAGAATTTTTTCATACATTTTACTGTATATTGTTCTGTTCATATATGCTTGTAGTTGAGTTAAAAATAGTTACTGCTCTCAGTTCAAAGTCTTCAGCCATAATAAGATACAGTTAGTAGAAAAACACTTTCAGTCCAGCCAGATGTGTTGTTGTAAAGCATATGCTGTGTGGGTTGGGGACTAGAAAAGGATGGACAGGCTGTAAATATTAAATGATATCTTCAGAGAACTCACATTTAGGGAAATTTCTATTTGATGAGAAGGCTTAGAAGATCATTAAAAACTGGCAGTGTTAAAGGCAAAGGGTTATGAGGGGAAATCTTCCCTGCATTTTTTTGTATGTGTGGCATGAAATTGAACCATAAAGGAAAACTAGATTACAGCTCAGCTGAGCAATTTAAGATAAATATTTTGTCATTCTTATTGTTGTCAGATAAATATGCCGACTTTATAGAAGCCAATCGTAAAGAAGATCCTTTAGATCGTCTGAAAACATTAAAAAGACTAGTAGGTATTTTTTACTTTTTTTTTTTAGCTACACTTAGCATTCAACATATAAATTCATCATAAAAATAATATGTTTCAGATTCACGATTTGCCTGAACATCATTATGAAACACTTAAATTTCTTTCGGCTCATCTGAAGACAGTAGCAGAAAATTCAGAAAAAAACAAGGTATGTAAGTGCACATGTGCGAAGTGTACTTTAGTCACTTTAGCTGACAAGATATGTTTCATTGCTTAGTCTGAAATAGGATAATAGTTAACAAAAACTCAAGCATTTCAAACTGGTTCATCAGTCCCTCTACATATTATTTTATGAAGTACAGGACCCCCAAATACCAATTATTAATGTTTTAAATGACATTTCCTTTTACATTTAACCATCAAGAATAATGAAAAAGTGAGATAGTGTGCTTTTCAACTATATATCAATATTTCAAATAGGTAGCATTTATGAAACAGTCACCAAGACATACCAAATGATATATACAAGAAAAATAAGAATTCTTTTAGTTTTAAGTAGATAATGATCATTTCCCCCTTTTTAACACCACCACATTATCTTTTTTTTTTTTTGAGACTAGGTCTCGCTATTTTTGCCCATGGAACCACAGGCTCTCGTTGCCCGGGGTACCACAGATTCAAGCAATCCCCAGCCTCAGCTTCCCAGGTAGCTGGGATTACAGGCACACGCACCACGCCCAGCTATTTTTTTGGAACCTGGTCTCACTACAGGCCCCAGGCGGGACTCGAACGCGATCCCTAGTCCCAGCCGCTTCAGAGGCTGAAGCTTACAGGCACGAGCCACCATGCCTGGCTCCACCACATTATCTTTATCAAATAGACGAGAATTTGTTTTCCTCAGTATGATCTGACACTAAGCATATGTTGTTTTTCCTGGTTAGTTTAAAATACTGTTTTACAATTGTTTGTACTACATTTGTAGTCTTACCTTTTCATCATCAATCGTTGGTGATTGTTACCTAAATTCATTCTGTCATTAAAGATTATAGAATGATGATTTTCTAACTCTGGGGCATTACTTATTAAAATACTTAAGTAGAGTTATTTTGATTTCTGAAGAGGACATAAGTGAAAATAGAGATATAAGCTCAGGAACACTTTAGGTTTTTTTTTTAAAACCTGTATAAGGTAGAGAAAAACGTGTTCATGCAGGACAGGTTAGTGGGTAGTGGGTATGTGTAAGGTTGTGGCCCAGCAAAGCTAATTATGGAACAATGCCAGCCTCTATTCCCTGCAAATACAGAAGTATACAAACAGTGTCATCATTTCCTTTAGATGTTCAGTTTCCTCCATTGGGATATAAAATAGTTTTACAGCCTCTTTCAGTTTTATTGTGCTGTTCCCCAGAGTTCACACTGTAGGGCTCCATAAGTTCTCAACATTATCATTACTGAGATTTCCTAATGAATTTTTTCAATGTTTCCCAAAGTCAACAGACTTTGGGAAAGTCATTTATTAGCTTTGAGTTATTGGGATCAAATATAATAATATTTGATAGACCAATTAGCCTAGAAAATTCTGATTAAAAAAAAAATATGGCAGGTTTCTTTACTGAAAAAGTTTTTATGTGTTATATATAATATGTATGATCATATATCATATATATTTATAATATGTGTTATTATATATGGTTATTTAATATGGTTATATAATTAATACTAATCATATGTTATATATAATATGTTAATCAACATAGTTAACCTTGAGCAAGGGGATACAGCATTTCTTATCCTAGATTTATTTCACTACACTATGTGCTTTCTTTCTAAAAACCCATAATTTGCTTCAAGGACAACAACTCCCTCCTTACCCACACAGGATACCTTTCAAGACCCCTAATGGGTACCTGGAACTGTGAAATATACCAAATATAACATAATGTGTTTTTCCCTAATCATTCATGCATATGGTAGAGTATATATTAAAAACTAGGCACATAAGAGCAATAATTAATAAATAGAACAATTATAATAATGTACTGTGATAAAAGTCACATGATCACGGTTCGCTCTTCTTCCCTCTCCTCCTCCCTCCTCTATCTTGTTTATATGTGCTCTTTTTGGGCCACAATTGATGGAAGGTCACTAAAATCACAGAAAACAAAACTGCATTTAATGGCAGGGGTGCAGGGGATAGTATTATTGTGATTTGTGAAGAAAGAGGGAACTCCTTATGTTCGTTTCATGTAGGAGTGAGCTTAAACGCTGTACTCACGTAGTATTATGGTTTATGTAGAAGAATGCATGTCATCAGTAACTATAAGCCTAAGTGAAATCATAGAGAAGAATCTAGGAAAAATTTTACATGAGATCTTTGAGATAGTGAACTTTTGTTTCTAACATCACTTTTTGAATAGATGTAAGAATACAATAGCTGTATTTTGTAGAGAGTTATAAGAACAAGGTCATGTGTTCTCAGTTTAAGTAAACCCTTCCTGCATTGTCTTACTATTCTTCATTAAGTTCAGTTTCTATGAAAATACTGATTTCACTCGCAGTGTACCCTTCTCTCCCTCAGTAGGCATGATGTAGTAATGCAGGTATTGTGATAATTAACATATTAAATGCATAACAGTTAATTCAGATTCGGAGGAACTCTGAGGGTTTTCTGCTTTGTGCTGTGTCTACAAAGGGGTGTGTATGGATTTTCTCTTTTTTCAGTGTGACTTTTCAAGTTCTGCAACATTTTTTTTTTAAACCTCCTGGTATGTTTTCAGGATTGCTTAAAGTCATTTAATATTTTAAATAAGTCCCAACCACAACACACTAGATGTTATGTAACATATAACAAAGGAAAACAAAAGAACTACACCTCTGATAATCTTTAATTAAAATGAGGGATAAATATGCAAACATGTAAGTATGTAATATTGAGGGATTCAGATTGATGTAAGACTAAAAAAATACCTTTTGAAGTTTTCAGTGACCTGAAAATTAGTGAAAAAACAATAATTTGCAGGCACTGGCTTTTGCAGTAATGATTTGATATGCTACTGGAACAAATCTGAAAAATTTTATCTTTGAGCACTTTTTTGTATTTTTTTTTTCAATCTTTGAGGGAAGAGTAAAGAATAGTCTTTTGCAAGTTCTTATCCTTTGATTCAAAAGTTTTTGTCAATTAATTTAGCTCAGGGTAATACTTGTTTTGAACCAAATCATTTGCTCTTCAATCAAAGACTTCTGGGAAAATGAATGCCAGTTAAGCATTTATTATCAGTAGAGCAGGAAAAAGAACCTATGTGTAGGTGAGCTGGTGAAAATTGTAGCTGGGGAGCAGTTTTTTCTACATACATCAGTTAACTATTCTTTTTGAATTCTTTATCAAAAGAACATTTCAGAGATAAGATACTAAGCATACAATGGGAATTTAAGCCTACTTTCTTAGAAAAAATTTGAAAATTCCCAACATCATCCTTTGTTTCAGATGGAACCAAGAAACCTAGCAATCGTCTTTGGTCCAACTCTTGTGAGAACATCAGAAGATAACATGACCCACATGGTCACCCACATGCCAGACCAGTACAAGATCGTGGAGACGCTTATCCAGCACGTAAGTTCAGATGGCCACTCAGCAAGAAAAGTCACATGGGTGACCAGCTGGTGTTTGGTAGGACAGAATTTGGTCATGATTTCTTTTTCTAAAACAAACATCACTCTTTTTCCTTTGTGATCCTCCAAAACAGACCTATTGAAGCATTGTTTGATTTCTCTTTTCACCTTTTTTATTTTAAATTTTAGCATGACTGGTTTTTCACAGAAGAAGGTGCGGAAGAACCTCTTGTAAGTATTGTCAGTCAGCAGTTGCTCTCTTATTTTCACTCGGGACAGTGACCCTGCTACAACAATGCCACCTTCCTGCTTTGTATGCTATTGCCTGCTTTGCGCCCAGAAGCAGGTCTATAGCCCCCTCCGTTTCTGATTTTATGAAAACACAGTATGTTGCTTATTTTGTACTTAATTATATATCAACAGTTTAAAACTATTTAAGAACATGTGCTCTATGCGGTAGTGTGTCTTTTTACTAAATATTGTTTGAGTTTTAACATATCTTTGAGGAGATGATGAAGAGATCTTTGTTTGTTAACCATAGACAGCAGTGCAGGAAGAAAACACAGTAGACTCGCAGCCAGTGCCAAACATAGATCATTTGCTCACCAACATTGGAAGGACAGGAGTCTCCCCTGGAGACGTATCAGGTAACTCTTGCCTGGGCAGTATTCACTCTCTAGGTTGAAAGCTAAGTTCTTATAACATGATAGAGTGACTCAATCATAAGTAACAATTCACTATGATTTTTTTCCCTTTTCCTTTATTTCCTTTCCACTAATTAAAAAAAAAAAAAAACTGTCTTGCTTTTCTGATCTTAATTATCTTCCAGTGACTAAATAATGCCATTGGCAGTGCATGGAGTTGTAATGCTTGCCAGAATGGAAATATGAGAGAAATGAGCATGCAAACCACTGTTTTGTTCTTTTTTTTTTCAATTCACAGTTTCCATGTAATAGTCATCACAAGGTAAAACAGATATATGCTACTGAATATGTGGTTGCTGTGATGGCAGAAAGTATGGTCTACCTGTATGAGTAGTTCTTACTGAGCTAGCTGTTCTGTGTAAAAGCAGCAAGTTGAATATGTTGAACTACTAATGGATGGGCACCATTTTCACATATACAGTCTTATTTGTCACTACAGATGTCACAAGAAAAATCGATCTATTTGACCTTTTCTCCTGTTTTCTATTGCCACCCTAATGTTTGGTTAAGTATTAGCTCTTATAGGCTCTTTTGATGCAAATTTTCTCCTGCCAAACTGTTGCACTAATCCAGCATGTTGTTTGACACGATGTTCTCCCTTTGTCTCTAGTTCTTGTTTTAGTCCTAAAGGGTTTTTTCAGCACTTACTGACACAGGCAATTCTATACTGATGTTGAACAGGCGAAGTGGGAGGAGTCTATCACACGGTAATGTCGCTAGTGGATTCTGTGGTGTCCCTGATGGACAGCTGGAACTGTAGGAAGAAGGAGGACTGCTGTCCACACTGTAGCTGCCTTGTCTGCAGAAACCCCCGATTCTTGTAAATGCAAACCTCGTTGATCTGTGGTGTAAATTTTCTCTTAAGGATTTTGTAAACAGATCAATACTACTTTCTTAAAAACTTTTCTGCTGTTTCTTGTTATTTCTGAAGCAGACCGTGAGGAGAAATAGCATGGTATGGTCTACCAGTTCTTAAAGTCATAAAGCATTTAGCCATGTGTTAAAAGGGGCGTGGCATGGGGCTCAGCTCATTCATTTTGAAAATCAATTTTCCTCCACGTCGAAAGATAAAATTGCAAAATTGGTATTCTCCTGAATCGTGCTAGCCCCTTTCTACCCTCTTTGTAATTGTATAATCTGAGTTTTTGCCAGACAGTAAAACTATGGTCTCCATTTTTCCATTTCCATAATAGCTCTTGTTGATAGATAATTGCCAAACTGGTAGCAATTTAACCAAACTAGTCTAAAGGATCCCTGGCTGCACAGATATGAAACTGGGGTCTCAAACACAAAGATCAGCATTACTTAATATAAAATCAAAGCAACCTGGCAGGCTCATCCTAATGCCTCTTTTACATCCATATGCATACAGTATATGGTTATCAAACTGAAGTTCAACGTCTGACAAAAATCAACATAAATATCCTGAGTATGAGTGTCTCAATTTGTAGCTAGGACAGCCAGCTATCTTGAAAGTTCTACATTGTGTATCAGTTTCAGATACAGGATGTGGTACATAGTACAACTCTTTAAAAGGTCTTTGAGCTTCTTTATTGCTAGACTTCATATTTAGAAAATCTAATAAACATTAGTATTTCTGTTTTTGTTTAGTACAGGGCTCCTTTGCCATTCCTATCATTGAGCTGATTCTGCCTACAATTCACAGCATCCTTTCATGGCGGTGGCTTTCTGTGGTGCAGCTTGCATCTTTGTGAGCTCTGACTATCCACTGTGTTCTATTGTTTTGTTTGAGTTTTGCTTTCACATTTTGTTCTGTGCCTGTCTTTTCCATAACGTTTGCATTGTTTGTTAAAAGCAGTCAAGATTGCCTAGCTCTGACCATGTTTTTTTTTTTTTTTTTTCACTTCTTACAGATTCAGCTACTAGTGACTCAACTAAATCTAAGGTATCTTTTTGAACAATTTTGTAATGTTTTGGGGGAAATTGCTCTTTCACTGATCATTATGATTAGTCTCTGATGACAGAAATAAACTGTGATTATGGGAAAATAATAGAATATGATTAACAGAATACTGGGATTTAAGTTGGGAAATTCAACTTCTCTCAGCACAGACTAGCATAATACAAAGAAGTAATTTCTTAATGTGAAGATTTTCTATTATATGCAGAAGTAGAGAGGATAGTATCAGGAGCTCCACACACCCACTATCCAGCTTCAATAGTTGTTGATCCCTAGCTACCTTCTTGCATGTCTTCCTTGGGGGACAGTTTGAAACAAATCCCAGATGGCATGTCCTATCTGTGAATACTCAGTAGCAATAGAGACTTTCTGTAATTACTGTAAATTTTTATAGAAAATGTACATTCTTTCCTTCTTTTCAGCAAAATCACTAATCATACTTTTATTATTAGTATTTTTTGGCATAATTTGTGTGAAATTGACAAAACTACCAAATGACACAACTTTTGAGTGCTTCCTAGGATGTTCTTAGAGTCCTTAGAAGTTTTTTGTTTACTCAATTTGTCCTTAGAAGTTTTTTGTTTACTCATTTTGTCTAGATTTTGTTCTGTTGAAGCACTGTTGAAGCCACTGGCATTGTCAATAAATTTGCTGCAGAATTATTCTAGTTAACACTTAATTCTTTAAATATCAAAATGGGCTGGTAAATGATTACAACTCTTACAGAAAATATTGCAAAGTATTTTTAATATATTATTAAATTATATATTATAATTAAATAATAATATATTATATTCTCTGTTGTATATTATTCTCTGTCATTTATATTGTGGTTCTCACTGTCTTTTTGCCTCAGTTTTTTTTTTTTGAAAACTTTTGGACCAGTTAAAATTTACTGGACTGATAACATCCAAACTTCATCATTCCAAAAATGGTTTTATCAGTTGCTGAATCTTGATTTATAGGTTTTTTTTTTCTGAACCATCTAAGAGTTACTTGTATGCATGACAACACTTCTCCTATATCAGCAGTTATGTCTAAGAACAAGGTCACTCCACTCTAACATCATAGTATGATTATTATAATTAGGAATTAATGTAAACATGAGAGATTATTATTTCTAGTATCTAGTTTTTATACAAATTTCTCCAGTTATTATAATAATTTCTTTGTTTATTTCCCTACACAGAATACAATCAAAAATCATTTCTTTCATTGCCATGTCTCTTTAGATTTCTTTACTTTAGAAGTGACAGGTCAATTTGAATTTCCCACCTTCACTGTACTAGATGCACATTTCTTAACCTCTTGTTACAACAGCATCTTCATCTTAATCAGGTAGTGTTTCTACCATGTTTATAATATTATAATCTCCAAATGGTATAATTTTTTCTGAAATGTGCTCCAACAGTTACATGATCACAAAACCAACAGATTTTAAAGGGAAACTTTGGGACTCTTTTTTTTTTTTGAGACTAGGTCTTGCTATTTTTGCCTTTGGAACTGCTGCAAGCTCACATTGCCCAGGGTACCACAGACTCAAGCAGTCCCCAGCCTCAGCTTCCCAGGTAGCTGGGATTACAGGCATGCACCACCACACCCAGCTATTTTTTGGGACTAGATCTCACTGTGTTACCCTGAGCAGGACTCAAACCGCAATCCCTAGCCCCAGCCACTTCATAGGCTGAAGCTTACAGGCACACACCACTGAGCCCAGCTTTTAAAGATACCTTCTAATTACTTCTCCCTTAAAGACATTGAGTTGTTTAAAAGCGAACTGCTTGCTCAATTGTCATATGCAGGAGAGCTATAGGAAGAAATATCCTAATTCAAGTCTCCTAATACAGAGCCCAGTCACAGAATTTATCTCCTGGCTTCTTCAGCAGATTGTGTTACATGTGGATAACCATTAGAGATGTACTAGATAATTATGCAATCCTTTATAGCTTACAAAAAGAAAGTTCTGTTAATCTATTTTGGTGAATCCATTTTATGCAATAGCCTAAAGTTCTCCCTTCCCCCCCCCCCAAGACTTCAAGCACAGCAGTTTTAGCTTATCTAGAATTTTCATGACAGTGGAGAAATAATACTTTCTGCTTCTATTACTCATCAACTTCCTGCTGCATACTTGTCGTATTACATGGTGTGTGATAAAACCAAGTATTTTAAAAATATTTTCCTCTCTTTTAAACTGAGGTTATGTTGTTTTATGACACTGTTTTAGGAGTACAGGGCCACACCACACCCACCACCAAAGTGTCAATAACCCTCTACCACAGTCCGTTGGACCTCTCTTTGGTAAGCTCAGTTCTGCAGTCAGATTCCAAGGATTTGTTTCATTGAACTCTATCACCACCATTTACTCAACATATAGGCAAATCAGTTACCACCAAGAACAACTTACACATAGCTGATAAAACCAGTAGTCTTCTCAAGATCTTTAATTGACCGTATGTTACTTATATTTTGTAATTTTTTTTTTACCGTGAAATAAGTGACAACATTACCAGCCTGATTTACCTAAGGCAAGTCCCTGAAATCTAACCTTGTTGAATTAATGGGATACCCAAGAGTTCCCTTATCTTAATGAGATTGTCTGATATAGTAGCTGTGTCATATGGTGTCTATAATGAGAAAATTGAAGTCAGTCAGCTAATGTGTAAGTTTATAATTCTTACAATCACTTATGGAGGAATATTGTTTAACTCTCAAGACTGTGTTGCAGATGAAAGCGCCTGAAGCTTGTCTGAGCAGGAAGAGTCAGTAGATCCAGAGAAAGGAACTCAGATCAGTAGTGTCAGATGGCGCTAAACGCAGATGGTGCTAAAGCAGAATGTTTCCTTATAGACAGATGTGTGTGAGCTGTAACATGGCAAATGTGTAACAGCTGTATGACCTGGCAAGTAAATACCACCAGGCAGGATTCAGGAGTAGTTAAAAAAAAAAAAAAAGAAAAGTTAGGTACAAGTTAAAAGGAGCTGGGGAGGGAGTCTTCGTGCTTCCGAGGCATTAGCGGAGTTTATTTAGTAAGAAACATGATCGTGTTCTCATGTTCAAAGTCTTATTTCTCTGATTGCTTCCCAGGGTTCTTGGGGATCTGGAAAAGATCAATACAGTAGGGAACTGCTTGTATCCTCCCTCTTTGCAGCTGCTAGTCGCAAACGAAAAAAGCCAAAAGAAAAGGCACAACCTAGCAGCTCGGAAGATGAACTAGACAATGTATTTTTTAAGAAAGAAAATGCAGAACATTGCCACAATGATATCAAGGAAGAATCCAAAAAAGAAAGTGAGACATCAGGCAGGAAACAGCGGCTCGTCACCCCCAAAGAAAATACCGCTAAGAAAGACAGCAGTGCCTCGAAAGACGAGAAGCGGTCAGCACGGAAGGAAAGCGGCCCATCCGAGGAGCCCTCCCCCCCATACAACTCCAAACACAAGTCGCCAACGCTGAGCTGTCGCTTCCCCAAACTGAAGGAAAGCCCCAGGTCACTGGTGACACCCAAGCCCTCCCATTTTGAAGAAACGGGGTCTGACTCTGGCACTTTGCTCAGCACTTCCTCCCAGGCGTCCCTGGCAAGGTTTTCCACGAAGAAATCCACCAGTCCAGAGCACAAACGCAGCGACTTTCTGGCCAACGTGGGCACCATCACCTCCGACTACTCGACCACGTCGTCCACCACCTACCTGACGAGCCTGGACTCCAGCCGCCTGAGCCCCGAGGTGCAGTCGGTGGCGGAAAGTAAAGGCGACGAAGCTGACGACGAGAGGAGCGAGCTCATCAGCGAGGGGCGGCCGGTGGAAACCGACAGCGAGAATGAGTTCCCGGTTTTCCCCACGGCGTTGACTTCGGAGAGACTTTTCCGGGGGAAGCTGCAGGATGCCACCAAGTGCAGGAGGAACTCGGAAGGAAGCGAAGTCAGCGGCACGGAGGGAAGCCTAACGCCGAGCTCCGACAGCCGCAGGCAGCTCTTCAGCTCGCACAAACTGATCGAGTGTGACACGCTGTCCAGGAAGAAGTCGGCGCGGTTCAAGCCAGACGCTGCAAGTCTAGGCGAGGCCAAGAACGAGAGAGAGCCGCCCTCGCTGAGCAAAGTGTTCGATGTCATGAAAAAGGGGAAGTCCACGGGGAGTCTGCTGACCGCCGCCAGCCGAAGCGAAGCGGACAAGCCGGAGCCCACCTGGAAAACGAAAATAGCGGATCGCCTGAAGCTGAGACCCCGAGCGCCGGCCGACGACATGTTTGGGGTAGGCAACCAGAAGCCCATCGCGGAGACTACGGCCAAAAGGAAAAACATCAAGCGCAGACACACGCTGGGAGGGCAGCGAGATGCCACTGAGATCAGCGTTCTGAACTTTTGGAAAGCGCACGAGCAGAGTGGGGAGAGAGAGCCATCGGAACTTTCAGCTGTGAACCGGTTAAAGCCCAAATGCTCAGCCCAAGACCTCTCCATCGCAGACTGGCTGGCCCGGGAGCGCTTGCGCACCAGTGCATCCGACCTCAGCCGAGGAGAGGCCGGGGATCCCCACCCCGAGAACCCCCCCGGCACATGCGAAATACCCGTGACGGACACATCTTCCTCTCTGCAGCCTGACGCAGGCAGTTCTCCCAGTACTGTGGCTTCCACCAACAGGCCCGTCCGTACCTTATCGCCCCAGTCACCTGACCAAATCAATGGCGAAAGCTTCCGGAACATGAGCCAAAACGCTAGTTCTACCGCTAATGCCCCACCTCATAGACTGTCTGAAACCCCGGGCAATAAAGCACAGTTTCATCCCTGTCTTTAGGCTGGGGGTAGTCCACTATAGCAAATAAAAAGCTACTGTTACACGTTCCAGTAACTCTGTAAATATTTTCTTGTACCAGAATTGTTATTATGCAGCCCCTCATTGGGGCTGGTTTCATCATTTTGCACTGTGAAATAGCTTTACAGTGCATTACTACAGCCAGAGGAACACATATATATATATTTAAAATTATATCGGATAGTTGTATACAAATGAGGTATTTGTTGCAACTTACTATATAATGTATACCCAGGATTACTGAAGAAAATAGCTGGCATTAGTTATGCGGCAAATTTGTTCTTTTGGTTTCATCACTAACAGAAGTGCCTCATCATAAAAATACATTTGGTTTTTAGGGTGCCATAATTGTTGAAATTAGATAACTTAACATTGAATAAATGAAGGCGTTTTTTGGGTAACAAATTTCACTACATTTACCAGTTTTAACACAGGTGGATACAGAACTTCCATTCTTTAGTCATTCCAGGTGGAGCTATGAGTTTTATATTCAAACTTTTAATACAGTTTTTGAGTTTTGTGTGACTTGAATTTTTAATCTTTCTGTAAAATACGTAACTTAAATGAATATATTATATGTGTATCTTTTCTTCAGATACCAGATTTGATATAACTGTTGTAACATAGATGTGTAGATAGTGACCTGATGAAACTGGCTTCTTTATTGAGAAGTATATAATTTGCATGAGGACTTAATGAATCCAAACCTGTGTCATGCCTGTGTGCATACTCAATTAAACACTGGAAATAAAATTGTTTTGGTGAAATTTGCATGGCTTGAAACTTATTCTGCTATGTTTTTAAATATCACTTATTTGTAATATTTAGTCCTGACTTTAAACAATTACCTACTGCATTCATTCCATCTCTCCCCTTTTTTTTGCTGAACCTGGCAGGCATCGCTAGTAAATGTTGATATTGGCCTAAAGTCATTCCTGTCCACAGATAATACTTGACTTTTCCAGACAAAGGTCGTTTGCCTTTACCTGATGATTACTGCATGGAAAGAGCATGTATTTGGAGTTAAACCAAATTCCCACTTATTTAAAGTTATTTAAATAAACCCCGGGCAATAAAGCACAGTTTCTGAAACCCCAGGCAATAAAGCACAGTTTCATCCCTGTCTTTAGGCTGGGGGTAGTACACTATAGCAAATAAAAAGCTACTGTTACACCTTCCAGTAACTCTGTAAATATTTTCTTGTACCAGAATTGTTATTTAAAGTTGTTATTTTATTGTTATTTTATTATTTATTTTATCGTTATTTAAAATTATTTAAATAAGTTATTTAAGTAATTTAAAATTACTTAACATCTATGAATTTATTCCCTCTTAGAAACCATAATAACAGAAAATATAAAAGTATTATGAGTTACTAGATTTAAATGATACTCTTCCAAATATGGTAGCTCTACCACACATTGCTTGCAAAATATGTCAAAACTCTGTTGATATGTAATGGATACTAAGTGGGTAACTAATAATAATAATAATAATAGGTACTTAAAAATCTCAATATTAAGACCTAGAGGCCTTTAAAAATCAAATCCAGTAGTTTGTAGCTGTGTTAGACTCAATATCCTCTCTCTATAAAAAAGTCATTACTCCTTTCTGTTCTAAAGTGAAGTTTTCTAATAATGTAATATTTGTATCTATAGAAACAATACTATTTACTAGAATAGCTTTTATCCTTTAGTAATAGAAAAGTAATAGTAAACATTTCAATATGTAGTCAGTTGTTTGCACTAACAGTGCACTCATTGTGCATTTAATATACCACCAATAGTTTTACTGTTGACAAATAAGGTTTTCTTAATGTATAATTCCTGGTACCAGTTCACAACAAAATTAAGACTATTCAGTTTTATATGTAAGACAACATTTTGTAGTGTCATCTTTTTGATGTATGAGATCTTTTTTAAAATGTCTGATAAGATTTTACTCCACTTTGTTACCATTTTCGCTCCCATTCCTTTGTCTCTCACCAGAAAGGCATGCTTATACCCTTTCAGTTCACATTTTCTATTTTATAAAGAGCCTTAATTAGTACATAATTATCACTTAGTATTACATTTATAATTTACATAAGTCACATAGTTTAACAGCTACCTGTAACTTGCTTCTTTTCACCTTATGCTTTTGTTCTATTTATAGCCCCCTTTACATCAGAATAGGCATGGTTGTTGAGGTGATTTTGTTAAGGTGATTTAACCAGATTGGTATATAACAAAGCTGCAGGAAGAACTTCAAAAAGAGACACCTTTATTTTGAACAGATATGAGGAAAAGTTTATGAAGGAAAAAAGGAAAGAAACCGAAAGGGGGATTACCAGTCCGGTGGAAGCCAGAAGGGCAAGGAAGCCAATATGGAGTTGCGCCTCAGGGAATAGGTACCTTCTTTATTAATTATTATAAAGCTCTGTCAATTTGTGATTGACTGATGCCCCAGTGCCAAGGTACCTTTTGTTTTTCAGCCCTTGAAGTCTATTGTTCTTAACTTGGCCCAGTCTGGAAATGCCTCATTGGTCCTTCACCTTTCTTAGATCAGGGGTATAATCCTGTTTTGAATTTGATGCCCTTGTCTCTGGCACCTCCCTTATTGCTCTGAGGCTCTTCCTATGCTCTTGACAACCTAGAAGCTTGCTCTTTGTAGGACTCAGTTTCTTGGTACATGCCTCTGTTTGCGCACACATGTCAAAACCTGAGAGTTTTCTAATCTGGCATTCTAAAGAGCACGTGGTGGGGATGAGAATGGTAGCTTCCTGTTTCACATTTCTCTACATTATTGGGAAGACATTTTTCTGTTGTTGGCTTTTCCTCAGAGGCCTTTACATACTCTGTTATTGATTCTTTTCCTCACTTGTAGATCTTAAAACACTTCTCTTTTTTTTCAACTTTAGGGAATTTGTATGCATTTAAAAATTGTTATTAATTAAATGTATCAGCTTTTACATGTGCATTCTGAGTCCCACTTAAATGCCAGATCCATGGCCACAGTTTTCTAATAGGCTTAGCATGTGGTGTTTGCTTTTAGGTATTTTTGTATCTGGAATTTATTTTATGACTGATTGAGTTCAGATGTCAGCATTTCTTTTTTTCCCCTTGTAATTATTGCTGAGGTTTGTGCTACAAAATTCCAGATCCAGAAATCCTAAGTAAGACAGTAAAATGTTGCTACTTGCCACTTCCCTGTTGTGAGGTGAAGAAATTATACCCACCTGCAGGGATGCTTGAGCAGTCTGTTTTGTGCCAGTAGACAACAGTAGGAGCTGGCTGTAAGTCAGGCATTTCTGCTGTGCTCAGAAAGTAATAAATAGAAAGATAAATCTGCCAGTTGCCCATTATGTTAACTGTAGAGTTTCTGAAGACACTTTCTTACAGACATGGTAAACACCTTGAATTTTAAGAATAGAATAAAGGTGACAGTAGTGAAACCCTACCAACACAAGCAAAACACCTGGAGGTTTCTATGCTGTTTGCAAAATTTTGCATAGATAAATCAGTATTAGATTTTGAGATATGCATAAATTTTCCCAGTAAGTGAAGTTACTGTGCTCTAGTTCTTGACTGCTCTCAAAATGCAGATATATTTTTGCATAATCTTGAAGTGATAGTCTTTGTTTCATGGCAGACTTTTTGGTTTATGACTCTATATGAAAGTAATACTGATTTATAACAATTCCTTAAGCCTCAGATGTATATCCACTTCACAGGCGCATCATGGTAGATTTTAAATTTATCAGTGTTTTTTGAAAATGTTTTTTGGAATCTACACTTTTGACCAAATTACCCAACATATACTTAAAGAGCTTTAACATGTCCCCCCAAATCTTACCTTACTCATTTTAAGCGTTCTAACTGCTTACCATGGAAGAGTGAACAAGTTTTAAGGATGCAGATTTTTATTTTCGTAAGAGGAAGAAAGTTCTAACCAATTTTAGCTGTTTGAAAAATCAAGTTGATCTGAAAAGCTGTCCCCAAGCTGGCACCAGCAGAGCTTCCATCTCAGACTTCATTTGCTAGTGTGCACATGCTGTAAGCAGGTTCCCCACACTTCTGTTCAGGTTCTAGTTACTGAGAAGAAAGCGGTAGATTCTGGAAAAGTGATTTCTGTGGGTTCTCATTCTCTTATTTGTTGTCCTATACAGAGGGCTGAGAGGCCAGTATTTACACTCACTTCCTTCCTGTTTAGAAATTACCTGACAACTCAGAAAGCATAGCTAAAGATAACTACCAAGAACATTTGTTCATTTGAAGAAATTCAAACATCCCTGAAAAATAATCCCATCTACCACCGCTGAAGTTTGTCAGGGAAATGATTTCTCTTAACGTTCACAAAAAGACATTCATTTGATTTCTGCTACGCTGACCATTGTGTTAGGTAATAGTTGATTCAATACCTCAAGCTTCCTGTAGTTTTAATTTTCCCCTGATTAGGTGTGAGCTCCCGAGACTTCCGGAAATTCCTTAATTGCTGCACTTCGGGGGTGGTACGCGCCCACTAGCGACATAGCCCAGGAACTACATATGTATGTCAGTAATTTTGCTCCAAACGGCCATGACTTAAAATAACAATTTCTGAGTTGCCTTGGTTCATTTCAGTGTGGCAGTCTCTTTAGCATCTCTCTTGACCTGCTATTATCTCAACACTGGACTGAATTTACCATCCAAGATGGCTGACTCAGCTCTTAATGGCTTTCAGCTGGGAGCTCAACTGGGTCTGGTGATGAGTCCTCACGAGTCCTCACGCACCACCTCTCCACGTGGCTTGGGCTTCAACAGCGTGGAGGTTGGGTTCCTAGAGGGAGCATCCACAGAGCAAGTGGTTCGAAGAGTGACGGAACAGAAGCTGCAAGACTTCTCTTGAACTACAAGGCCAGAGGTGACTGCCTTCTGTTGTTCAAGCGGGGCGCTAAGACCAGGGCAGGTTCAAGGGCAGAGTACTTTTTCTCCTCGGCAGAGGAGACAGCAAAGGATTTGTGATGGCCTTTAATCTACTCCAGTACATACCTCCACGTGGAAATTATTTTCTCTGGCTTTAGCATCGTTATCCTTTTGCTCTCAAGTTTCACTTACCTACATCATGGATTTCCTTATTTACTCTTTATTTTAGTGTTTAGTGTTCCAGTATATAGTATATTAGTATTTAGTGTTCATACCTTTGAACCCTTTTCAAAAGAGACAGGACACACACAAGGGAAATATCCTACTGGCCTCACCCCCATTTAGGCTTTTAAAAACTTGAACTCAGACTTTTTTCTAGTCTTACAAACTCCACTCTTCCCAAACTCAAAGCCAGCAGCCTTCAAGCAGTTTCTCTCATTATTCCTGACTCCCTGCAGCCGGGAGGGTGTGGATATTAGGAGACAGTTTGCCTGCGGCACCACTCGAGGCAGCTCAGGCAGCGGCACCGCGTCCAAGCCCAGGGGCCGGCAAGTTAGTTCCTTCACACGCTGTGTGTTCCCTGCGGGTGGGCCGCAGCTCTGCCCACGTTTCCTGCAAGCGGGACTGAGCGCTGCCAGGCGCGGCCAGCGGAAAAGAGACTATGGCAAACTGCAGGCAGCTGGAAAGCCCCTCGTTTCCAGGGAGCGGGAGCTGCCCTCGCATCCAGTGCAGCTACGGGCAGCCAAGGGTAACGCCTGCCACTGCTCTCCATGCTACGCGCTCACAGCGCCCCAGTCTGCCGGGCCAACCCTATTCCTCTGTTAGCGACGGGTCTTTGATTTGCTTTGTTGGCAGTTTCGTGGCGTCAGGAACACAATCCGCACGCACGCAAGCGGGCTCTTCGTTCTCTTTGCCGCCCAGCCTGGCGCTGGGGTTCCAGCGCCGGAGGTTCCAGCGGCGCTGCTCCCTCCACAATGACTTTGCGGATCTCGGGGGTGGCGTCGTGAGCGCTCTGGGCACAGGGCAGTCTGCGGTCCAGCAGCACGCAGCACTCATGCGCCTTGTGCACCAGGGACTTACGGAAGCCCCTCTGCAGCAGGTGCTTTACGTTTTTGTGTTGCCGTAACCACTACTGGGCATCAAGATCTGACCCTGGCACCTCTGACCAATACCCTCTTGATTCAGCGCCTCGAGTTTCCCACCAGTTACGCTTCATTTTGACATACCGCTGTGAATGGTGCCGCACGAATGTCCTGGTCTCTTTTTGACCAAGATCTTGGGCTTGAGGGGTCTGAGCGCGACCGTCTTACGGAATGGAAGACGGCTGCCCCCTAGCGAGGGATTTTTTAATAGAGGAAGTTCGTCTTGCTTGAAGGTGTTTCCATGTAAACACCCGTGTAAGTTTCCTATCGTCGCTGTAACCAGTAGCTACAGACTTAGAGATTTACGACAACACACATTTACTCTCACATTTCTGAAGTTCTTTTCTGAAGATTCTGTTTCTGAGATCAGAAATTGAGGCTGTTTCACTGGGTTGACGTCAAAGGCTCTAGGGGAGAATCTGTTTCCTTGTGCTTTCCAGTTCCTAAGATCAGCATTCCTTGCATTTCTTGGCTTCTTTTCTTTCCAAAGCCGGTGGGGAAGCATCTTGCTGCGTTGGTCACGTTGTCTTCGCTACCCAACTCTTGGGATTCCATTTAGGACCTGAGCAGATAATCCAGAATACTTTTCTCCTAAAATCATTAACTCAATCACAGCTGTGTGATTTGCCATATCAGGTAATGGCCACAGGTTAGGGAGGCTAGGACCTGTGTATCTTTGGGGATCATCATTCTCCCAGTCACCACTACAGTCTAATGAAATTTTTAAATGGTTATAATCTAATGTCATGCTTTTTTTCTAGTATAGCTTACCCATAAGTATAACAAATATAAGGAGACAGGAGATAAGAAATTATTTTCTTCCAGTGCTTAAGAAACTTAATTTCTTAAAAAAAAAAAAAAGCCTAATTTCTGACAGTTATTACCATAGCAACAAGTATTATAATTGCCCAGGAAAGAACTTAAGAGCAACCTCAGAATCTGTTCCAACTCATTAGTACTTTTCTCTAGCCTCTATAAGATCATCTTCCAAGATTTTCTCAACCAGGATTTCTCATCTGAATATGACAATACAGAAAATGATCCAGAGCACCAACCTCGACCCCAGTCTTCTCTTCTGTAATCTGATCCTTTAAGGTTTATTTCTCTCTAAATGGTATGATCTATATAGACAAGGTTTAATGTTAAGTATTTAAATTTCATTAGGATTTCTTCTTGAAATAAGTTCCTTAGAAATGTGTTTTACATCTGCCAAAGATAGTTTTTTTTTCCTAGCTTATCTGCATTGCAGTAGATTATGTGGTTTATAAAATCCCAGTTCTAACAGTTTTGATTAACAGTCTGTATGTATGGAAGAGATGCGACCTCTGCAGTTACAAGATATACTACTCTAGGATTGTTTATTAGGTTTTTGCAGTCTATACCTTTTCTTATTTTTGGAGGTATATCAACAACCACCCGGTGGAATGAATAATGGATTTGTTACATTCTATTTATTTTTTTGATTCTAGATAGTTTTTGAATCTATTTTGAAATTTTAGAATTGCTCTAACTTCCTGCTTCTTTCAAAAGGACAAAATCACTCAATGATTAAATAGATATGTATTATTTCCTAGTGGCCTTTTTTATTTCTCTTTTTATTAAAAGTCTATTTTGTATTTTCCCCATATTAATATAGAACACTGACAACTTTGATTTGGTTTGTATGTGTTTAGAATATTCTTTTTCCTTCAGTTTATCTTCATCTTTTCTATGTCTCTGTATTAAGTTTGTCCTTATAAATGGCACATAGTTGCATTCACATTTTTTTCTTATTTTTTTTAAATGAGCGCAGCAAACTATATTACATTTAACTTTCATGTTTATTATTTTTACATTGCTAGGGTTTATTGATTTCTATCATCTGTTGATTTATTTATATTGCCTTTTTATTTTCACCCTTAATTTAGACATAGCTTATCTTAACTGAGATTGATTTTTTTCCCCTATCTTTCCATTTTCTTTCTACCTAATTTCTATCTTTTTAGTAGAAACCCTAGAAACTTTAAGTGACATTAAGTAGTTTTAAAATTAATCAATAACTGTACCTTCCTGTGAGGTTATGCAATGATCTAAAATACTCCAAATCCAGTTACCCTCTGCCAGCTTATATGTTGCCATTTTCCAGAACTTTATTTTTAACTCCATCAGTTGGATGCCATTATTTTTGTTCTATATGAAGTGAGTGGTCAGATTTATTATTTACCATTTTCACTGATCACTTTTACTTCTTGTACTCCAAGGCTTCCATCTAAGGTTATTTCACTTGCATATATCTTTAAGACACTGCTTTAGTGAGAGTTAATTAGTGATCATTATCTTTAAATGTAAACTATTTTACCTTCACTCTGGAAAGATCATTTCAGTGAATACACTAGAAGAGGTTAACAGCAATGTTTTCCCTTAACATGGTGGAGATAACAACGCACTCTGCTCAGGATTTTGGTGTTGCTATTGTTAACCTGTCCACAGCCACTTGAGGTCTGGGGAGAATCTGTTGTTCTTGCTCTAAGGCTGCTTCAAAATGGTCTCTGTCAAACTGGCGCCTTAAGGCTTTGCTACCAAGTGTCTAGGCCTGGATTTCCTTTCATTATTCTATTTAGTATTTGTTCAATTTTCTGAAATTGAGGGTTGACCTCTCACCATTTTTAAAATTTCTGAGTAACTTCTCTCTTCCCTTTGTTCGCTAATCGCCATGAAGAGCTCCTAGCCTATGTGAAGAGCTCCTAGCCTACACACATAGGCTTCTTGTTTGTATTTATGTCTCCTTCACTCCCTTGCCTTCTTGTTTGTATTTATGTCTCACACATTCTCTCTACTGAATCTGGGGAAGTTCTACAGATCTGTTTTCTGGTTTATCCTTTCATTTCTAGTAACATGTAATCTGCAGCTAAGTCTGTCCAGTGACTTTAAAATTTCACTGATCTCTCATTTCTAGAAATTGTTAAGTTGTTTTTCAAACTACACTGTTCAACTCTGAGCTATTTTTTATTTGCATCTCATTTTCTGCTTTTTTTATTCCCATAAAGTATTAAATACATTTATGCTTGCATGAATTCTAGAACCAGATTGCCTGCTCCAAATCTAATCTCTTCTGTTTACAAGTGAGTTGATATAAATCACCTGGGTGAGTTGAACCAAACCACCTAAAGTTTCTATGTCTGGTTTTCCTCACATGTAAAATGAAGGAATTAATAATCTCTGTCTCTCAGTTATTTCTAAGTGATAGTTACTGCTGCTTTTATTGTTTGGATCTATCAGGTTCAGTTTTGCCAGGCTTGACAAAACTGTTATTTCTGTAGACAGTTTTTCTGTAGTGGTTTTCACAAGGCAGAAACATATTAACAATGTGTTTTCACACAGGTTAGAATAATAGATTTATGGTTTTATAGCCATCTTCTTCATGTCCAAAGAAGTAAGCATCTGCCAGTCACGGTGGTGTGTGCCTTTAATCACAGCCCATGGAGTGAGGCTGGGACTAGGAATTGCTTGAGTCCATGGGTTCGAGGCCTGCCTGGGGCAACATAGCAAGACCTAGTCACAAAAAATAGCTGGGTGTAGTGCCATGCGCCTGTAATTCCAGCTATCTGGGAAGTTGAGGCAGGGGATTGCTTGAGTCCGTGGTATCCCTGGCAATGTGAACCTGTAGTTCCCAGGGCAAAATAGAGAGACCTAGTCTCAAAAAAATAAATAAATAAAAATTAAAAAAGGAAGGAGAAGTACGCATCTGTTATGGTGTGTAGTATAGTACAACACATCCAAACAATGTTTCTCTTTCTAAGAATACTTGAGGCCACTTATTGAAGACCAATGGGAAAGATCCACCATTTTGGTGTCACTTATGCCAGGACTTTGATTATCAACAAGAGACCCTACTAGCTGGCAGAGTCATACAGAGACTCCTAGAGAATTTTCTTAAAGGAGCTCTTAAGTATCAGAGAATATAAGTCTATGAGTTACTGTAGGGTAAATGAATTAGTCAGGCTTTTTCCCCCATTGACCTGCATAACCAGTACCTGGGGTATTGCCACCTCATGATTGTGCACCCCAGTGGTTGTGTGCATATGTGAGTGTACATACCTAGGGTTAGGTGGGGAGGAGGGATGGAGGGAGGGCCAGAGAGAAAGAGAGAGAGAGAGAGAGAGAGAGAGAGAGATCTGTCTCCCACACTCCCCACCCCTTCCAGTCCTAGTCCAGCCATGACCCCAGGGAGGCCTGCTTTGTCTATGTAACTGCTAAACAATAAAGAACCTATGCAGATTGGTGAGCCTGATGCTTGAAGCACAAGTTGCAACAGGAACTGGTTACAGTACAGTTACTAAAAACAAAGAGTTACTTAGAAGCCAGGTGATTTTATAATATTTCAGTTTTCTGTGATTAATTTCAGACAGCAAGAAATGCAAAGCTGTTCATGTCACTGGGCAGTAAGCTGGATAGTTTTAGACTATATTATTAACAAAACATCAGTCTCCTGCATTCATTTTTTCAAGCAGCCAGAGAGAGCTTTCACTTTGTCTTTTGCTCATTATCTCTGTTCATTTTGGTTAAAGTTTCCCTTTAGGCTCTCTTGAGTTTTTGGTTTTAATATTCTAAATCTTCCCTTCTCATGAATCCCAAGAAGGAAAGATTTGCAATTACTTTCCATGACTGGCCTGTTCTGAAAATCTAAGTACAACCCAGTAGGATCCTCTTGCTGTGGAGGAATGAGGGCAGCCAGGGCTGCAATTTCAGGAGCCAGTCAATTCCAGTGGCTGATTATTATTGATTCGCAGATACTTCCTAACTCTGGGAAAAACATCATTGAAGCAGATTCTTCCTCAGTGAAAGATGGAGCAGGCAAAGTAATCTCCCTGTGCGTATAGATTTCTTACCAAGAGGCACAGAACAAAAACTCAGACCAGTAGCTTTGCATGTCAGACACAAACCCAGAAAAATGACAGTTTTAATGAACACTGTGCTCTATCTCTACCATAGATAACATGTTCAATATTGGGAAATAGCCCTAACTTGCCATTCCTTCAACTCGCGCTGGACATCAAACAAAAAACTCTTAAATCACAAAATTGTAGCTAAGCCTGCCGCCCCGCCCCCCCGCACCCCCCCTCTTGAGTCCCCTACCCTGCTGAGAGGGGGGATGCAGACTAGAAGGCCCTGTCAGCACCTCATCAGGCTCTCTGCCCTGACATCTTCCCAGGTAACATTTGGTTTCCTCTGGCAACCATTTCATAAGCATGCCCTCCAGCTGCAGCTCCTGATGGCTTTTTCTAGCCGGCCCCATACCTAATGATTTTCCTCTCATGTGGTCTTAGAAGGCTTGATTGACTGCCTGTAGCCATAATAAGAAGAGTGTTCAAGATGAACAGAAAAAAGTTGTCACATAAATTTCCAGACTTCTTAAAAAGGGTATGGTCCAGCAGCACCCAGCCCAGGTATCCCACCTCCCACAGAGCAGTGGGGGCTCAGCCACCCCTTACAGGGAGTATGTGTGCTCTCAGATCCCCAGACCTCCATCTCTGGGGCCTGCTACCCATCAGTATTGCAGTCTCTCCTTTAAACCCCAAATCACTGTCCTGACTCCTGGGTAGAATTAGATACCCTTGAGTAAAAAGGACACAACCCCTTGACCTTGACCTTGACAGGCCAGGAAAGGAAAATCAGGAGGAGTTCTTTTGACACATTCATCTCCTCAATTAAACCGTCTGCCTCCTCTCCACATGTGAGGCTAACCTTGGACGTGAGCAGAGCCTGTGTCAAGCGCTAGCTAAGCGTTTTCTGTGCATTGACACACTGATATTCACAGATGACCAGTGAGGCAGACTATGCAGCATCCTGCTTATTCCCCTGTCTGCTGGGAACCACTACACTTCTCAATCTCCCTCCCTTCAGGTGTGGCCAGGTAACTAGGTCATTACCCCTGGCATGAAGAGGTTTATGCAGTTTTTCATCAAGTGTTCTTAAGGAGTGGGGGGGGGGGGACCTCCACCAGGTTCCCACTTGCGGAGTCTGGAGCTCCAGAAACCCTCCTGAACCACAAGGCACCCGGGTTAAGAGCTACATCTGATGGAGCCTCACACCTGACCTGCCGATTGCCACTATTTTCGCTGTGTCCCCACCTCTCAGAGATCTGATCATGAGCACTAGTTTAAGCTGTGATTATTTTGGGTTTTCCACAGCTGCACCTACTTTTAGATGATACGTGACAAACGATGGCCTGCTCTCCCTGACTCACCTTCCACACTCACCCTCTCTGAGCAGCCGTTTCCCCTCAGCTGCCCAGCCCAGTCTCCAGGATCCTGTATTCATGTTCTTATTCCTCTTAGTAATGGCCACATCACCTTTTCCCAGGGAGATAAAATTTTCCTACCCTGATTCTCACTGGGAAAGATAAATATCCCGGGAAAAGTGAGCTGACAGCATCATTAAAGTGATGCCTGGTCTCTTCCAATTCTCTGGCAGGGGGAGAACCTGGAAGAGGATCATCTATGTTTCCCTGAAGCATGTGCTCTCATCCAGCAGGGCAATGGCACCCAGCACTCCTGCTAGCTCCAGGCTTCACATAGCCACAAACTTGCTTGTCAGCAGGCTGCTGGTCTCTCTTTATCTGAAGGGACTACACTCTTCCCAGAAGAGTGGGTACCCACAGTAGGATAGCATCCCCTTTGGGAGTAAGATTGGCCTGTTCTCACCCTGATAGAGAAAGAGGTAGACTTCAGAGTAAATGGTGGCAGGTGAGGTGTTTGCACTCTGGGAAGTTCATGTCTGTGGTGGTAGGTCTGCCCCCTCGAGTCTTTGGTGTGACTGCACTTGAAACAGTAATGGAGCTTATTTTTTTTAAGCCTTGGGCCCCAGTTTAAAAAGAATGTTTTTTAAAAATACTGCCCATTTATCTCTGTGCCACCATCTTGCAAGAAGCACCTGGCATTGCTGTGGCAACAGATGAGGGACCGTGTGCTTGGTCGCCTAAAGCAGTGGTTCATGATGGGGTTCAGACATGTTCCTCTTTGGAATGTCATCCCTGAACTAGCAGAATGTTTTCATTTTGCAGAAGGCAGAAGTGGAACCAAGGGGCAGATGACAACAGCCAGTTCCTGCACCTGCCATTAGGCGTGAGATGGAGCCGCTTCTTCCTTCCAGCCTCAGAGACTGTCCGCTCTGCCCAGGCACAGTCACACCCATGCTCCCTCTCCACTCCGAGTCTACCTCCATTTCCTCCTCCCCAGCACCACTTCCAGTACGCTGTTCAAGCTGCAACTCAAATAGCTTTTCTAATAAAAATCCACAAACACTTTGTTTTGCCTATGAAGAAAAGGACTTTGGTGCTTACGCTCTTGTTTTGGTTCAACAAAATGTTCCCTGCTCCTTCCCTGATGCACCCCTGCAGTGGAGGTGAGCTGACCTGCCCTCACTTTCTCCCCTCCCCTGTGGGTGAGGGTTCAGGAGGTTGCTTTGTCCGCCCTCACCTGCCCTCTCTTGGGAAACCAGTGCAGTCAGCCTGAGGTCTGTTTACTGTCCTGTCTTTCCTGCCCCGCTGAAATGTGGAATGTGAGCTCTGAGGACAGGGATGGAATGTCTCTCCAGGGATTTCCAGCACTTGCTAGGTAAGGAGCCACACAGTAGGTTGAGTGCTCTGATATAGGGCAGCAGTGGGAAGCCACACCCTAAAGCCCTGGGTGATTTCATGGCTGTGGCCTTGTCCAAGGCAAAGGGTCTGTTTGAGGTGGACTAGTCATTCGACAACAACCCTAAGCGCGGTGCCTCTCTCCCCTGCACCCTACCTGCCAAACCTGCCACAGTCAGTTTTTGAAGGGATAACCCTCCATTGGAGGCTTATCCACTCTTGGGCTCCTGCTCACCCACCAACAGGCGTCAGACAACAGCTGTCCTGTGAGGTCGTTCCTCCTGCCCCTCCACCCAGGACACAATGTCTTCATCTTGGACTTCCTCTAATAGTTTTTGTATCCTTACTTTTTGGAAGGGTAAGGAGATCTCAAGACTCGAGATAATATCCTCACTCTATCCTCACTCCTTAGGGGGCGGGGTCTCCAGAAATCACATCCATAGCCCGTGGGTGTGAGTTTCAGCAGGCAGTGGGACTTCTATGGGGTGGTTCTTGGGCATGTGGGGGTATAATGTGTCCTACTCAGAAGCAAACGTTCCCTTGACTATCTCAAGGGAAGGGTTGATGGTCCCTTGAGACAGAATCTGGATCTTAAAAATTGCCAAAATGGAGGCAGCACTCTCTCACTCCGTTCTCTTGGGGCTTCTCTGGGTACACCTGCTGTGTTTCCCCTGTAATGTAACCAATTCTCATCACCAGTTGTGATGAGGGGCAAGTAGGCTCGCCAATGCATGCAGATTCTTTATTGGTTTTAGCAGTTACACAGACATACCAGGCAGGGGCAGGGCAGGGCCAGGGGCAGGGCCAGGGGATGGGTGGGAGGCAGAGAGGCAGGGAGCCCCCTAACCCCCCAGCAGCCCCCCACCCCAGAATCTTTGCACTCTTTCTCTGCTCTCTCTGTGCCCCGCTATCTCCCCTCTCCCAAGCCCAGGTGTGCACACTTACACATGCGTACACCCGCTGGGCCGCGTAGTCTTGGGGAGGGTACACTACCCCAGGTGCTGGTGATGGGCTAACGGAGGAAAAAACCAGACTAATTCACTTACCTGATGCCCATCCCACCCCCTCTCTTGACTCTACCAGCTAGGAGACTCTGCTCAGCGTGGCCTTTCAACCTCTGCCTTGCAGCTAAGGATATGCACAGCCACTCTGTTCGGAGGGGGGTCACATCTCCCCGGGTGGGGAGGGGCTCATAGAGCTTCTGGTTAGGGCTCTCACCCCTTGTTCCTGTGGGTTTTGAGTGTCCTTTCTTGCTCTCATTTAACTCACCCCTCCATCGCCAACTTCCTGCCAGCACCCTGGCCCAGACACCTACCAAAAAATGAGGCCTGCAGGCAATTGAGCTGGCTCTGCTCTCTGGCTCCCTCTTCACTACAGATCCGCCCCAGGCTCACTGCAACCAGGTCCCCTACAGGTCCTCGGGGCTGGTCCCATGGAAGCCCCTTCCGTCCATTGCGCTTAAGCTTCCGCTGTTTCTCAAGCAATGAACCAAACTTGACAGTGATTAGCCAGACCCCTCCAGGGAGGCCAGGGTGTCACCTCTGGACTCAAGAGAATATTACATGTTGCACTCTCCAAACTAAAGTGACCTGCGATCCTGATTGGCTCAGAAGCAAACGTCTCAGGGTCCAGGCTGGGTGATAATCAGACACACAAATGCTGTGTCTAAATATGTAAAAACTGGCCGGGCACGGTGGCTCGTGTTTGTAAGCATCAGCCTATGAAGCGGCCGGGGCTTAGGGATCGCGGTTCGAGTCCCGCCTGGGGCCCGTAGCGAGACCTAGTTCCAAAAAAAATAGCTGGGCGTGGTGGTGCACGCCTGTCATCCCAGCTACCTGGGAAGCTGAGGCTGGGGATTGCTTGAGTCTGTAGTACCCCGGGCAACGAGAGCCTGCGGTTCCACAGGCAAAAA
>PVHY01004101.1:0-41615 GCA_004024945.1 Uropsilus gracilis | reverse complement strand
GTAAAAACTGTGCATCATGAGAATGAACCGCCACTAACACGAAATACTTTGTTTCTGCTTTGAATAGCCTGTTTTCATCTTTGACACCACACCACAGACAGCCATCCCTTGGCAGCCCCCACCCGAGGGGCCTGGTCTATAATTCTCTACACAGTGAGTCAGGGAGGAGCCCTCACAGGGCCCCAACACATTTGGATCTCCAGCTGGGTGGGTATTAGAAGGGGCTCTGGGGAGGCCTTGTCCACCGAGCCATGCACCTGAGCAGGGCTGTGGTGGAGCAGTGACTGGGGCTCCTTTTGCTTGGACTTCAGGAGGTTATTTCTGATGGTCAGGGTGAAGTCATGTGTGTCGAGAATTAACTTATTTTATGCGACAGGAAGGGTCTGGGGATGGTGGTTCGAGTCCCGCCTGGGGCGACAGTGAGACCTAGTCCCAAAAAATAGCTGGGCGTGGTAGTACGCGCCTCTAATCCTAGCTACCTGGGAAGCTGAGGCTGGGGGTTGCTTGAGTTCATGGTACCATGGGCAATGTAAGCCTGCCGTTCCATAGGCAAAAATAGTGAGATCTAGTCTCAAAAAAAAAAAAAAAAACAACTCATTTTGGTTAATTCTAGCTCCATACTGGATATACGTTACGTTACTTTAATATGTTTGACCTGATTTAATTCTCATAATAATTTTATGAGAAAGGCACAATTATTAATATTCCTTTTAAAGAAAAAGGAAAAAAAGAAGCTGCCCATGGTGTCAAAATTACTGGGTGGTGCAGCTACATCACTGGAGTCCCACCTTCAGCCACTGTTGCATAGTTTGCTTTGTGCCACGTTAGCCACAGGAACACTGAATCAGTCAGTGTCATGAGCCACATTAATAGAATAAGGGAACATAAATCAAGCGATCTTCTTAGTAGATGCGGAAGAAACACCTAATAAAACGGAAGACTCATCTGGGAGAGGGGTCTGTGAGCCCATGAGGAATGGCAATTCAAGTTGCCCTTGCCCTTAGTCTGATGAAAATTATTTTACGAAAAAAAGTATGACAAAGATTACATTTCATGGCAAAATGTCAAAGGCTTTACCTCTAAAAGCAGGTACAAAAAGTGATATCTGCTACCATTTCCTATTTAGAAAAAAATATATGAAACAAATGATTACCATCTCTGTAGATTCTATAGATTCTGAGAAAATTTAAGATAAAAGCAAACACACTAAGAAGATAATAAATAACTATTATGAGCATCTTTTTTGCCATAAAACTAACAACTTAAGAGAAAATGTAAAAAGTCTTTAAAAGACACAATCAACAAAAGTATATTCAAGGAGAAATAAATGACCCAAGTAGCTTTGTATACATATTTTTATAAGGACATTAATCTCATCATGAGGCCTTCACCTCCATGACCACTTCTAACCTTCTAAAGGTCCTAAAGGCCTTTAGGTCCTAAAGGCCTCCAGATACTATCATGTTGTGGGGCAGAGTTTCAGCAAGTGGATTTTCAGGGGACCCTGACATTCAGTCTATAATGGCTCTGCTTTTTACTAGTGAGCAAAATGAGCAACATGGAATGCTCAGCCCTCTGGGTAAATGCTGCCCCTTCTTAAGCTGCCAAGTGCTTGGCAGGAAATATTGTGCCTATTTTCCATCAGTAAATTCTCCCTAAAACAGGAAAGATGGAGGGTAGTGTGAATAACTCTGAAAGGAAGGTTATGAGATGAATACAATGCCACCTGCCACACACATTCACCCAGGGCCATGGATGCAGTCTGTTTGTAGATTGTGCGTCATTATAGCTATGACCAAAGAGATGAAGGAAGTTGAACACCTATGTGAAGAGCTGAGCTTGCAGTAGTCTCTTTGAGGAAATTCCAGAAAATACCACTAGGTGGCAGCAAGTGACTAGCTATTTCCTAAAAAGCCTCAGCTTTTAACTGCAAACTTGGTTCTGGGTGACAGGCATGGCAAGGACACTGAGAGCTTCCCAGTCTCCCTCTTCCAGCCTGGGTTTCCACAGGAGACCAGGGAGGTTCATAGTTTTCAGCATGTCCTGTACTTATTAATTTTTACTGTTCCCTCATGTCAGACTCTCCTAAGTGTTATAAAAGGTGCTTATAGCAGGGCCCCGATCCAGGCTTCTGGAGAAAATATTCCAGGCAGCGGGGGCGCTTGTGACTTGGGATTGTCCAAGAGCAGAACGGACAGCAGGGAACCTGCAGCAGAGGGAGCGATGGGGCAACTATTTGAGCTGAGACCACCGGCAGGCAGCAGCCAAATCCTCTGGGGATTTGCCGCGCTTCACCTGAAGGCGCCTCCTTTGAGGAATTTGAGACAGAAAGGGAAGATGGAGGAGGTCATGGCTCCTGCCTCTGGGGTCACTCAGTGAAAGGACGGGCTTCCTCAGGATGTGACCAGTGTGTCAGACCTGGCAAGGTCTCTGTGACTCTGTTCCTCTGTGGAAATGAAGACGGCCTGATTGTAACCACACAATGATCTATTGAAAGTTTCCTTCCCTGACCCCATTTCCAGGTGAGTGAACTCTTTAGTGAGTAAAATAGATTCTCTTGCTTGATTACTGAGGTTCACCTCAGGGGCAGAAAGCACTTCTAGGGAGAGGAGGTAGACAAGGGCCCTCTGCCCCAGGGCTCAAAGCTGGGCGTGGTGGCGTGCGCCTAGAATCCAAGCGCTGGAAGGCAAGAGGACAGGGATCACTTGAGTACACGTGTTCGAGACTACCCCGGGCAACACAGCGAGACCTGATTCTCGAATAAAGCAGCCGGGCGCTGTGGCGCGCGCCTGTAACCCCAGCTACCTGGGAGGCTGAGGCCGGGGATCGCTTGAGTCCGTGGGATTGGGTCTGCCTCGGGCAACATAGCGAGACCTAATCTCAAGGAAATTAAAAAAAAAAAAAAACAGGGTTCAAGCATAGAAGACCCTTTTCTGGCTGTGGACAACAGAAATGTGGAGGGTGGCGTTGGCGACTCAGATGCTGCGATGAAGAGCACAAAATCAGAAGGAGAAAAGACACCTAAGCAAGAACACTGAAAAGTTTAAGGCAAATTGCTTTCCTTAGAACGCGAAGGAATCTTTGGTCTCTGATCTGTCTGTAATTTTGGATCCATCTGCATTAGTGGCTACACTGGAAATCACTTTTAGTGCTGACCGAGGAGTGGGGATGAGGACCAACACAGGGCTCTGCAGACGGTCTTTAAAGGAAAGAGAAGGGTTAAGGGCTTGCGGGTCGGAGGCTGGGGCACCTGATTACATGCTGATGGGCGGATCCCACCTGGAGGAAGTGGAGGACGCAGGGGCTGGCCACACTCCCCCTAACCCATCTCCGCCCACACTTCCAACTCCACAATCTGGGAACCTCCTTAAGCCTCCTGATGTGACTCTGCAAAAATGATGTCCAAGATAAGCTTCCACCTGGTGGGTGGGTGTTCCTCAGCTTACCTTGTTTCTGAACTTGCTGGCTTTACGTCCAGATCCCTTATTACCCAAGTAGCTGTCACGGCCACTAGGCTCCTCCCCAAAGGAAGTGGCTCCCTACTTCCACGGTTTTGATTCACGCAGGCATTAGTGTTTAGGGACCTAGACCTGTTTAGAGACATTAGTGTTTAGAAACCTAGACCTTTCACCTGTGAAATACATCCCTAAAACACTAATGTCTTCATCTGGTGGGGCCTCTGTAAAAAGTTTCATTTAACCAAACCTCACAACTTCCAGGATTTCCAGAAGCTAAGGGAGAAGATACATCTATACTTTCCGCAAGCCGAATCCTTAATTAAATTATGTCAACTCCAATGGCACTTGGGCACCATTAATGTCAGCACCTACCGACAAAACAAGCCCTACCTCTAGCCAGCGCTGAGAAACACGGAAATGACAGCACCGGAAATTTCAAAACACGAACAGAATTCTAAAATGCAGCAGGTGGTAAGAGCTATTTGCAGGGTAAATAAAGGTCATAAGTTCCAACTTTTTTTTTTTTTTTATAAACAGTTGACAGTTGAAAAGCTCAAAGGTGATGACTGAGCTCATGCTTTTCCAGCCTGAATCTGCTGCGGTGTGGTAAGAGCCACTGTTTACTTTGAAAAGACAGCGCCTTCCTATTGTTCTGGTACAAAGCTACGGTTCTCAGCCCTGGTTTTCAAGAGACTGATAAGGCCTAGAGAGAGGGAGGTGGCCAGGCAAGACACTATGCAACGTAGAGTAGTAAATCTGCCTGCACACATTGTTTGTGGCCTGTCTGCTCGGAGTTAATTTTCCAGCCCAAGGACATGTCTGGAGGCTGTGGGAGTCAGTACCCCTCTCAGTGTCCTGGGAGCGTGAGGCCAGGTGTCCAGGAGGGCGATAAGGAGCTGGGGCTGGATATCACAGGCTGCTGACATCATTGAAGGCTGGCTTGCTGCGGAGTTGTTTTTGTTCAACTCCCTGTACAAAGTCAGCTGAAATTGAAATCTTAAGGTGGTCTCTTTAGCTTATGAACCTCCCATCCCCTGCCCCATCTCCCAGATTGCTTGCTGTCTGCTTAAAGCGCACCTTAAAGAATCAGTTCCTACTTCATTGGCATTTGGTAGTGACTTGAACTCTGGTCTTCTGGTTACAGAATCACTTGTAGAGACAATTCCCAGCAGAGACAGCAGTCCTGACCTCTCAATATAGAATCTGTATGGTATGACCCAGGCATCTTCAGGGTGCAGACCAGCTGGGGATCTGGAACAATCAAGGCTGTCACAATGGCCTGGTCAGACTCTCTTGGGTCATTCTCATTGGCCATCACCCCGTTCCTCATCTTTTCACATCAGGTTTTGGAGGAAACTAGATAAGAGACAAAGTAGGGCCCAGGTTCTAAATGACACAGCACCTTGCTTACTCCAGAGCTTCAGCAGAAAGGAGAAATCCTTTTTATAGACCAGGAAAGGGAAATCTGTTCTCACTCATCATCCCGAGATTTCCTGTCCTCTTCATTACCGTTACTTAGCGGTTGGATTTGCTGTTAATCACTTGCTCTTCTAGGTTAGACTAGAGAGAGCACTGATGCTCACATGAATAGTGGCTTCAAGAAAAGTTTCAAAAATGGTCAGACATTTAGGGGGATGAGAACTCCTGTCTGTGCCCTCAGGGCAGCTATCAGGTAAAGGGGTTCACCAGGCTGGACCCTATGGTGGCTCGTTCTTGGATCCTTATGGCCTCGGATGACTTTTCAGCAACAAAGTCTAGCTTGGTTAGTCTATGCCCTGTTTCTCAATCATAGCAGCACTGGAGGCAAGTGTGGATATTTATGGTGCTCTCTTATTATCTGAAAATGATGGAGGCAAACTGGCATTTAATGGGCGCAGGCCCAGGATGTTTGGTTCCTGCAATTTGCTGCCTGAGAACAACTGTTCCTTTCAGCATGAACTGGATGTGGCCCTCTGGATCATTACGTAAGAAAGAAGCCAGTATATAATGATCTGAGTCAAGAGGTCAATCCTATTTCACCGGTAAACAAGAAATGAAGGCAAATAGCTCATACTTTGCTTTATCTGAAACTTCAGTTCCATTCTCTATTTGAGCAAAGTCACATCGGCAATCAATGTTCATGGGTTTGAAGTCTCCTGGGGTATTTCTGCCTTTCTCTCTGAATTCTGCCTTCGGTGCAGGCAGTTTCTATTTGTTCTGAGACTAGGTGAGTAGGTAGGATGCATCACTAAGAATTTTATCTTTCATCCTTTTATTTTTTTCTTCATTAAGAATTTTAGTAGGAGAAAGACCAACACTCTATGTTTTCCCTCATATGTGGAAGATAAAGAACAAAACTGGTGAACAAAACAGAAACTCTTAGACATTAAGAACAGATAGTGCTTGCCAGAAGGGAAGTGGGGAGTGGATAAGTGAAGTTGAAAGGGATCAATTGTACGGTGATGAACACCAAGTAGTATATACAGATCTTGTTTTATAAGGCTGCTCACTTCAACTATATAAAATTACAACTTGGTTACCTCAATACAAAATATTTTGTACAAAACACTTATAATTTAAGAGGGAGGCTCTAGTTGGAAAGGGAGGGATCCAGTAGCACGCAGACCCCGATTCTGGCCTTTCAAAGGCTCTTTGAGGGGCTGAATTCTTCAATGCCTGCCTGGCAAGTTCTGGCGCGCAAAACTCAGAACTACCTTTAGAGGGCGCTAGATACCGAGGGGGATGATTGCGGGCTTGAAGCCTAGTGGCCTCGGGGCGTGGCGTGGTTAGGACGGGGCGGGGCTTGATCCGGGAAGTGGGCAAGAGGGCGAGCGGATTTCCCACACGTTTTTGTCCCCTACCTAGGCTTTTAGCAGGGATTAGAACTTGGGGGGCGGGGTGACACGATCCCCTGAGCCCACACAGCCTCACCCGCCGTCCACAGGACTCTGGATGAGACTCCCCAGTGAAACACCTTTCTGTCTGTTTTTGAAGGCGGGGCAACCAAAATTTGCAACCGAATTATCTGCAAATGGACGATTTTTCGGAATAACGCTTACACATTTGGAAAGGATAAAAAAATTGCCTGCGAACTCCTTTCAAAGAGACACCATAAGGGGCCCCCGGCGGAGCAAAACCGCCTAGCGCCTTCACCTCGTCCTCACCCCTGACTGGCATTCGGTGGTTCCACCTCTTACCCAGCCTGTATTCCACCGCGGAGGGGAGGGATTAAAAGGCAAATCATCTTATGCAAACCATCTTAGTACTATACATACTATACATAGTCTTTCTTGGTAGGCACCAAATGGCAGTTATTATTGATGTTCACAGATAAAAGGATTAAGAACACTCCCCCCCCAACACACACACACCACCATAAATGGCAGACAATTAAACCAAGACTGCTCAGTAAATCTGAGGTATGTACTGTAAGCTTTCTTATCAGCGCTGTTGAACATGGCTTTCCTGCATGGCCAGCAGGTCGGCAGGATCTCCAAGGTGTATCTAGAAAGACATGAACCCTAGCAGAGTCTGGGATTTTCTCTAACGCACCATTGTGGTCCCTTTACAATTTCTCTTCAGTCGCTTGTCAACAGGGTGTGCCTGCCTGGACATCACCTGATTTTTTTTTTTTTTTTTTTTTGGCAAAATTACCCCTTGAAGATATGATTGAAGCCACCTCCATTGTTCTGTTCCCTCCCCAAAGCTCCCTGTTTGCTTTCTTTCGACTTTGCAAAGACAGAGGCCAGGGGAAGGGGCTTTAGTTTCCTCTAGAGTGCTGGTGGGGAAGGAGACCTGGGCTTGCCATGGGGAGCAGCTAAATCGGCCCTGGATGCCCACAGGTGTGTTTGCTTTTCCTCATGGGTCTTGTGGAAACCCCCATCCTCCCACCCACTCAGCTCACCAGGACACCAGTGCTACCTCTTACCATGAGAGGGGTCTGGGTGGTTGTGATTGGGAGCTCCTTCTCCCAAGATTGAGCAAGCAACCTCATCAAAGGCACACTCTGTGGAAAGCCATGATTCCAGGGCCTTATCGTTTTGCCCCAAGTCTGTAACTTTCTGTTTTGTTTAATAGTTCCAGTCACATACAAACAGCACTAGAAGTAAAGCAGTCTTTTTCATTTTGTAAAGTGTTCATTTTGTAACACTATTAGCAGTTCTGTGCTGTATATCTCTGAGGCTCAAATGCCATTGCCTCCATGAAATAAGTATGAGGTCTCATCTTGTGTCTAAAACATGCTCGTTTGTGTGTGTGTGTGTGTGTTTGTGTCACCCCCTCCCCAGTGAGACTGGTTGCCTCTTATCCCGTCTCATCGGCTCAGTGGTCACTGCAACCAAGGTAACCATAAACTCCACTCTGATTCTCCACCAACTAAGGAGGAAACAGCCTGGCAAGGCAGCAGAGCCAGAAAGCAGCAAAGACTTTTATGCCTTGAAGAATGAATTTGAGAAACCTCTAGGCTTTATTTCTTGGAATCTTTTTTAGATGCAATTAGCTGTTGGTCAAAAGATGAGCTTAAAAATAATGTAGTGAAGGTCTGCTAATAGTTTAATAAAGCCTGAATATTTTGCAGCCCACCTGCCTAACAATCCATTTAGATGTGAAAGGAACCAGGGACCTTTGTGCACTGTTATCATTGGCAATCAAGTATCCCTGGATTCAATTCCTCCAATGATGGTGCTTCCCTCCGGTTACAGGAGGAGGCAGACAGTGCTGTGTTCCACTGGGTTTTTGTTAGAAGTCCCTCACCTGGTGGCACGTATCTATACTTCATTACCATCGCTGAAACTAACCATCACCTGCCTGTCCTGCATAAGTTTTGGGGAGTTAGGAGTTAAACTGAAAAGGTGAGTCCCAATCTGTTATTTAGCTGCTTACAAAGAACTGTTTGTTTACAAACAGTTGCAAATAAACTAGCTAGTTATTTTATATTTCAAAATAATGTAGTTGTTGAGTCAGTTATGGGACATGACATATTTGGACCTTTTTCTAACTAAAAAGTATAATATAAGGACTTTATTGAGTACAACCTGCAATTTGTGATGGCAATTATCATAAGTCAGAACATAATGTATTTCTGTTGAAAGCATCCCAGATAGTTTCAAACGAGGAGGATTAACATGTAAAAAGTTGCCAAAGTGAGAAGAATGTTGCACTCTACATCAAATGACCAAGTTAAATATTTTGGAGCCAAAAATAATAAGCTTCCTGAAATTGTCCTTGTCATCAGTTCATAATCTTTGTATTATTTTCACTTGCTTTCCTCCCCATTTTAATTTTTTCCCACTCCCCACTCCTCCCCATTTTTAAAAGAAAAATATGGAATGTGATGCTAGCTAACATTTGTTCCTCTAAACCAACAATTATTTTTTTTCAAATTGAGAACTCAAAAAAGTCCTAGTGGCAAAGGTGTTTTATTTCTACTTTACTTTTATTGGCAATTAAAAACAGAAAAAGAAAGTAACAAGAGTCCCTCTGGTAAATGAGGATAGAAATTCTGTATTTAGGTCTGCTTTTGGTTTGCCAAACCTTGCTAAGTAACAGAGAAGAGAGTCAGCAGCTTAAATCAGAAAGAACCACCCCTGAATGGATTTTTCATGAACCCATCACCGCAGAGCTTTCAAGAAACCAGTTTGTGCCTGTTACATGTTATTTATTATAATGCCCTCAAAGCCCAAACCATTTAACTTGGTAATAGTTACATTTTATTCCTTGACTAGGAAGTAATTATAGTGACAAAGTAAAAAAAATAATAAGCATGCAGCCCTTTATTTCATTTAGCAAAGTCTCTGCTTATAATTCTGTATATTACATGACTGTGTTATACAAATACATTTATTTACAAAAACACTCTAGCTGTGCAAACCTGTTGCTTTTTAAAAATGTATGGATAGTCCCATTTCTGCCCATCCCAATATATATTTTTTAAAGCATGCATAAAAATTAACTTTGGTGTGGGAAAACTACTCTATGTGCTGTCACATACAGTATTTGTATGTCTATGTATATATTTACAAATTTTTCTCAGTTTACAGAACCGTACAGAAGTGTACATTTTAAAATCCACAATGCAATAGTGTGGGTTACCAGGTCTCCGAAAACAAAGGGTGGGGTTTGATGCTGCAATGAACACAACTAGAGAATCCCAATATGGTCACAAAGAAAACAAGAGAGAGAGAGAGGGGGGGGGAGAGAGAGAGAGAAAGAGAAAGAGAGAGAGAGAGAGAGAGAAAAGAAAGAAACCAAACCTGCTTGGGCTGGCAAATTATTATACATAATTTTTATGGCAGTGCAATCGGTTTGATAAATTGCCTTCTACCTATGCCTCTGGTGGCTGGGTAGAATTTCATTGGCTTCTGGTCTAGCACACTACTTTCAAATGTACAATGCTGTAGTATCAAAAATGTTTCGGCAAAAAAGATCTTGAAAGGAACCATGAAGTTTTGACAAAAATAGAAATCTGTAATAAAGCTAAATAACACTAAAATAAAAGGAAATATTATAGTATCTGTTTTACAATTTGTATAGTCACACTTGTGTATTTCTCTGTTCACTTCTAGTCTCCGTAATGAAAAATAGTTTTATACAAAACATACTAAAATTCTGGATTCATACATGTTTTACATGCTCAGTACATTTTCTCTTGCCTCACGTGGGCTCTCCTTTCTCGCCATACTCTCCTTTTGTATCACATGCTCACTTCATTTAACAGGTATTGAATATAGACAGGAAACACTATGTAATTACAACTGCAACAACGTAAAAACAAAACAAAACAAAACAAAAAACAACCCAAACAAGCTTTACTGCAGTCTACAATCCAGTATTTAGCACATACTTAGTGTTAAGCCTCAAACAGTACAGCAATATGTTACATTTTCTTGCGAACACAGTTGTTGAAGACTGTTAAAAAATTGGGAAAAAAATTAACTCCAACTTGTGCCTAATAGCATTTGGCCTTTAAGAGGTTTCCTTTGCTGTGGATGGGGTGGCTTTGCTGGAACTTCCATTCTGTGCCTTGTAGCTGGTGAGGCTAGGCGTGTGGATGGTTCTGATGCTCTTGGCACCTTGATTCAGTAAAGTGGGGGAGGCGGGGGAAGGAGGGGAGGAGGAAGAGGAAGGAGGGGCTGCTCGGCCATTTTGAGTCTGTAGTGAGAATGAAAGATGGTGACTTTTACCTGTGTGAGTGGGGCTCTGAAACTTTAAGGAGCCATTAGAGACAGAGGGGATGAGGGAGGCAGAGGGAGCAGACCGTCCTGTTTGGGGGCTGAGAGGGTTAGAAGTAACGGATGGTTTAGTAGTAGGTGGATTAGGGAAGTTAGAGCTGTCACCACTAGAAGCGGGCAGAGAACTGCTTTTCCCAGAGCTGGGAGAAAGGGCTGGAATCTTAGAAGCAGGTAAGGAGGGGAAAGCAGGCTTACAATCCCCACCAGCTTTCTTAGCACTTCCATTAGCCTGCAAATAAAGATGGCGGGAGACAGTTTGTCAGAAAGCTGGTAACACGATCAATCCACAGGGTCTGGCAACACACCCCTTCCGAGAACAATCAAATAAAAGAAACCAAATCAAACCAAACTAGTTCAAGGCCTGAGCTAAGTCTTGTTGTGCTGTACTGGACCTGGCAGAAATCCCCAAAACACAGGGCAGAGGATGTGTAGAATAGGAAAAAAGGAAGAGCAGAGACTGTGAGAGCAGGCACATCCTCCCGCTATCATTTCGGGGTGCTGGGTGGCCATGCATCTGGGATATTATTGGGGGGGGGAATACTGTGACAGAGAGTTAATGTGCCTCTGATGCAATGGACTCAGCGCAAGTGTTAGTAGTGGAGATAGGTTCTGTCTGTCTCGGTCTCCCAACGTATCCTGATGAACCACTACATTCGCTACAGAAAAGCCAACTGGTCTGGCCCGTGTGTTAACAGTTAAAATTTGGAGTCACAAAGGATAGATGTTTTATTGCAAGCATGCAAAAGTGTGGTGAGAAGTTCAACAAAAGTCTTTAGACTTTCTTCATGCTCCCCCCTCCCAGATCCAAAACGTCTACGTAAACCATATCTTACAAAGAAAACACAACATTTGGTAGAAACTAAGTCAGTGGCTTGCTTCTTAACAGCAATAGTGTCCATCCAAAATTGGGTTTAAGGTAAAACTACCTGACGATATTGGCGGGGATCCTGCAGTTTGGACTGCTTGCTGGGTTTGTCCAGGCTTCCAGGTCTGTTCTTGGAACTCATGGGAACAGGCATCCTGCTGGTCTGTGGGGTTCCACTGGAGCCCTGTGGGAATGAGCAAGGAGGGTGGAAGAGAAGGAGAGGCCTGTCAGTCGACTGTCCCTGAGGCTGCCCCACTGTGTGCAGAGAAGCTCAACGTGAGAAGCCACAGCCCTACATGCAGGACAGATCTAGAAGACGGACATCAGGAGACACCACTGGGGTTAATTCAAAGAATCAAACGGAATAAACGGCTCCACTACTGATCAAACGGATTTTAATGTGAGTATCAGAGCAATCGTTTCAACAGCAAATGACTGACCCAGCATCCTTGCATTTACCCAACACCAATCAGCAACAGAGGTAAACACAGAATCAATTAGCTGTTAGACACCGAGTTGTTGTTTGGAAGGCAAGGGAGAAAGTGTAAGAGGAAGATATCGTGGTGAACAGACAACAAAACCATGAGCCACCTGAAAGGAAGCAAGTAAATCATAAGACACCTTTGGCTAATGGTGATTATGGCAGATTTAGGAAAGCAGCCGGTTCTTTTCATTTTTCCATCAGACAAGATACCTTACGTGAAGCTGAAGGTATTGATGAGGGGGGCTCTAGGGCAGTGGGAGCTTCGTCCAGAACTAGCAAGGGTCGGGGTGAGGCCTCCCAGGCTATGTGGGGTGAGCTTGCAACAGAATCTCTGTTGGAAGAGCATGAGGCATCTGCTAGGACTTTGGGGCTCATTTCACTGATTGTGTTTTCAAGCTGTTTGATGGTTTGCTCCAGGCTGTCCAGTGTCCTGTAGGTATTTTTTCTGATTTCATCTGTTCTGGAAATTAGAGAGGTGCCCTCTGAGCTGGGTTGCTCTGGCCTCCGCAGCGTATTTTTAGGAGTGTCTTCAAGTTGTGGAGACCTAGCAATCTCAAATCTCTTGGCTTCTTTGTGCTGCTTCAGGGTGCCATCCTCTTCCTCCTCTTCGTAGACCACGACCTGCAGAGTCTTCTTCCCAGTCTTGGTTCCTGTGCGGATTGCTTGAGTCAGGGCAGCGAGCTGCTTTTTAGGGAATTTGAATTTAAATTTTTTCTTGGGGCTTTCAGATTGGTCCTCTGTCATGTCAGACTTGCCTTCTGAACTTGGAGAATCTGCTTTGCTGCTCTTGTTCAGCTCAGCTTTATTTGTTTCCTGTCCTCCTGAGACTCTGGCCTCTTCGGAATGGACAGGGGACTGTGATTTTCTCTCGGTCTGTGCTCCTGACCCATGGCTGCCAGAGGCAACCATCTTTGGAGACTTCTGGGAAGTGCTATTCTGGACCACGAGGTCTCCGTTCTCCTCTTCTTCCTCCTCCTCTATCTTTTCCTCTGTCATCATTCTCTCTAATTCCTCATCACATTCCTCAAATATGGTTGAAAGCCTCTTGTAGGCGGACCGAATGTCCATGGGTTCATCAAAAATGATGATCACTGGTTTCTTGTCCAGGCATAAGAAACCATCTTCATTTTCAGTTCCCACCTGCTGTGAAGTCACATCTTTTTTGGCATCAATGTTAACTGTCTGCACGTCCTCTCCCTTTTTGTTCACTATATCTTGGACCTCCCCGCTGGAGAGCACCTGCACCGCAGTTTTGGTGATCATGAAGGCAATGTTGTCGGCAGTTGCATATTCTTCTGTAGGAGAATTTGCTGTTGATTCTCCCTCCTCATGAGGGTTCGCACTTGCTGTCCTGGTGCCCTTGGGTCTTAGCACAACTTGGCCAAACTCTGTTGCCGGAACCTCTTGGTGGTGTGTTTTGATATCATGAAAACTGAATTCAGACGATCCAGCGGAAGAGGGAAGCTGACGTTTATCTTTGTCTTCCTGTCCTTGTTGACTCATCTCCCTCGTCTTTCCATAATTCGTCTTCTGATGGTCACTGTCAGATGTAGGATACTGCAGTCCTGCTGAGACTTTTGGCCCTTTGTTTATTTCATCATCTAATGAACTAATGCCAGAGAAACTGGAGTTGACTTTGGGTATATTTTTCTGGGAATAGTTTCTACTGTCTCTAAGTAAACTCTTATTGGATATGGAATTTTCCTTCATTAGGATGTCACTTTTATATTCTGATATCCTTGAAGCATCAGAAATTTCATTCTCCACTCCTCCTTGCCACTTAGCATGATCACTAGGTGTTAGAGCCCCCGCAGCAACCTGAGGGGGGCAGTGGAGGAAGGAAAGCACACATGTTAATCAGTAATGGGTCTGCCAAGAAGGGAATTAATCTTCATGGTATCAGCTGGTACACAGATCTGGCAAGCTCACCTTTTGAGATTCCATTTCAGGGCCATTTTCATATTCAACATCTGATTTCCGTATGTCTTCGTGGAATAATTCCAAGTTCTGGTAGAACAGTGTAGGACATGTTACTCCACAAAACCACATCCTCCCCACAGTGGACTACAACTAAATTGTTCCTTTAACTATACTTCCAAAACATGCGGACCAAGCACATTTGATACACACCAGTCCAAAGCCTACAGTGCTGTTTACCTTGGGTTGCTTTGTTCTCCAACTTCCAAAAATACCCTGTGTTTGCACAAGATGAAAATCTCAATTAGCAAAATATTCCAAGTATTTCAAATTTCCTAGGGAAGACGTTAAGAGAATAAAAGGACCGATTCTGTATCAACGTGTCCTCTTTTTAACATCTGATTGTGAGCTTAGTAGACTCAATAATCAGAGAATTGGAGAGGCCCTGGAAAAAGCACAGTATATCACCAGGCAGAAGACTCCGTGTGAACTGTGTTAATTTAGATAAGTCATTTCAGTAGGCTGGGCCCCAGTTTTCTTGCTAATACACTGAGAAATTAGACCCAGAGAATTTTCAAGACTCCATCAGCTAGTTATTTCAGTCCTACTCCTGCTTCTTTTATGGAGATGGTCTGGAAGGATATCTGCACTGGTTAGGTGCAGTGCTCTGAACTGAAATAAAAAAAAAAAAAAAAAGGTTTTTTCCTTGATCAAGTGACAGACTAAAAAATGTAGTTTTCACTTGCACTTGCCAAGTCAGGTGTCAAAATAACCTTTGAACTCAAATAATTTTTGGGTTTCAATATAAGCTTGAAAATACAACCATGCCAAGGCAACAAAATCTAGATTCAGAGCGACCGCATTGCCGAAATACCATCAAAACATTTACAAAACCAATACTGACGGCGACGGCGAACCTGGTGACTGTTACATTAAGTGTCTGTCAGCTGTTGTTCTCTTTATTCTCAGAGGCAGTGTGAAGACACATTTCTGAGGTCTTCACCAAGATTCAGAAATAACCCGGTACCGAGGACCAGGTCTTGAGAGGGCTCTTCCCCTGGAAGCTGGCCTTTGTGGGCCTGGGGATATCCGAAGCCTCAGTCCCTGCCATGACACTAACACTGGCCGTGCCTTGTTCCTTCCCAGCACTGTTGCCCTTTCTTCTCGCTGAAGAGGCCGAAGAGGAAGAAGTCACTCCAGCAGGACTGACACAATCTTAGGAAGGCGGTTTGGTTAAAGCAATGACAATATAATCAAGCACAATCACCCGAGTCCAGGTAAAGCTGACCCAGGGCAATCCTACACTCCTGTTAAACATGGAAAGAACATTCATACACATTCAAGGAATAATACACAAACCACTGAGTATTAATCACATGGAAGCATCACACAAGTGCAAGCACGTAAGCCACCCAACGTTTCTGGCTTAACTTACCCTCGGCCCTGTAAGACGGCTAGACAAACACAATGAATAAGTTGTGTTGAACAACATTTTTTTTCGTGGGATTTTAAATTTAGAATATCAAACACCTAACAGATCAAACAAAAGGTGTTAGGAACAAAAATAAATGAGGTTTCCACCAAAGGATTCAACTCCAAACATGGGGTTCATCTGCAAGACCTATCACTTTTATCACTGGGTTAGCAAAACGAATGATTGGAATAAAACGAGCGTATTAATCAGTCTGGGTAACTCAGGAGATAACTGTTAGGACATCTCCCAAGGATAACTTGGAGAGTCTTAGATAGTCAAGACCACCCAAAAGGGAATTAAACCTCATTCATATTTGCACTGAGGCCCTGAGAACTGGATTGTCCAGACAGCTGATGAAGCAGGCTTGCTATACATACGGGTAATAAGTCAAACTTAGAGACACGGTTATAGGAAAATTGCATAAAAGCGAAGAACAAAGATAACACTTCATGATGAAAGGAGAAACATTTTGGGAAAAATCTGATTTATAGATGAAAAGATGAATAGTCCAGGAAGATAAAAACTGGAGGACAAGTCCGATGCTCATGGTTAGTATGAAGGCTATCCATCTACTGAGCGTAGTTACCCTTAATAAATACCCTTAATAAATATCTGTGATCAAACCCAGAGTGAAACACTCAGTACAGACCTGCTGATTATCTCATGGACACTCAGATACACAGTTGCTCAATGGGGTATGGATTTCTATTGCATGGCAAGAAATCTCATGCACTTTCTAGTCAATTAGTAAAATTTTATATGAGATAACGCTGTTCAGGAGAATATTCAAGAAATTCTCAGGTCCCAGCACTTGAGATGGAAATAGTCATGTTGTTGGCCCAAGTATGCCGTGGATGTGCCAGGGCCTTCTATGAGTTGGTTCAAATAAGGTTATAAGGAAAGTGCAGACTGAGCAATCAATGTATTTCCAATCTCATGGATTCTATTCTCAATAGTAGGAGATTTTTTTCAGGAGAAAGATTTATCAATAACAATCTCACAATTGCCTCTGGTGCAGAGAGAGATCTCTGGTCACCGGGTTAATGGGCTCTTATATCAGAAACCAGGCAAACAAGTTTCCATGACATCCAAGTGGGTATCCTTTGCAGGGCTCCAGGTTGGGAGCCCAGGGACATGCCTCTAGAAGAGCTGGAATTTTTGAGCTTATGTCTCTCTCAGTAAGCTATACAGGGTGCTTTTGGGCTCCCTGAGTTGTCTGAATTTATCTAAGGGAAGCTAGTGCCTTTAAACATTGCATATAAGTTGTTGACAAAAAAAATGAAAGGACTTGAGTTGGTCATGACCAGCTTTACTTTTTTAAAATTTCATTTGTTTATATTTAAATTTTTTATAGAAGCAAAGAGCATTACATTATAGCATTATATACATGTGAGTGTGCATTGTGGAGAAGCAACATGTGTCTATCTTACATGCAATAAGCTTTTCATTCTGAAATTTAGAGAGGTGTCATTCAAATAAAATGGCTCTATCTCCAAATACCAGAAAAGCTCCAGAATCAAAGTTGAAGTTCAAACATTCAGACAAATGTCCTTTCCCTACAGTACCTATCTGATGGCAGTGAACTTTGTTTCATAGTGTGGACTTCGATTTTGAAGCCATTAACATGTCACAAAGTATATGAGCATTAAAACTTTATTAAATTTACTGTCTTCGAAGGTTACTTTGAGAATCTGACAGAAATTCTGTCTGGCATTCTTGAACACGAGTGCGAAGTCCTATGCGTATGTTTCCATGAGGTGCACCTGTGGGTAGTATGTTCTCCCTGGGCTTTCTTCTAGTTTCCATGTAGATATTTTTGATTCAGAAGATACATTAAAAATTAGGAAAATGTCATATATTTAGTTGCAGTTTCTTTTTTTTTTTTAAAGTTGTTCTAGAAAATCTTGGAAAGTATAAACTCTTTAAATGGAAAGCTGTTGCCTGGATTCTGCATATGCTATCACATGATGCTCCAGGAACATAGCACCTGCTCAGGAATCTGAGCCAGGTGTCTCTGATTAAACCTAAAGCTGTGAATCCATTTTTTTTAAAGGTGAGAGAAAAAAGAGAGGGCACAGACAGACAAGCGCAAGAGCGGGTTAATGTCAGAGCAAGGAAAGAAGGAGCATCCGACAGTGTGGCAAATGTGTCATTGCCACGTTACCTTCTTCTCCTTGGGTGGGGCTGTGGCCCCCAGCCTAGTGTCTTTAACTTGACTGTCAGCCCGGGATGGCTCAGCATGACTGTTTGAATTTACATCCATAAAGGAACACTTCTGGAAAGCCTAAGGAATTAAAATACTGAGGTTAACAGGCGTCCAAGAGCAGAAAGGAGAAGAGGCAGGGATTCCAGAGAGGCATGGAGACTCCAGTGTGGTCCTATTGCAGCTCCTCAGGCCAGTGAAGCAGGGCTGGAACACCTGCTCCCCGTGTGGCTTCAGGCCAGGGGTGACTGGGGATACTCGTTGACTTTTGAGACAAGCCAAGATGAAATGGCCAGAGACCTTGCAAAGAATGCTGTACCACAGGTGAACCTGATTTGCACTTAGTAGGCCTTCTCACTTTAACCTTTAAAAAAATCTTCAATTATATAAATGAATAAACACAAAGCAAAAAGTTCTTTCTCCTTTCTTTTTTCTCTCCCCTCATCCCCTTCCTTTTTTTAAACCAGCTTTACTGGGGTTACAGAAGAATGGGCACAGGATATCTAAACTTTTAAATCTTAAAGTGAAAGTAATTATTACCAATTCATTGTCTACAGTAGTAACAGGTACTCTCATGCTGGAGGCCTGTTTAGATGGAAGTGATGTTCTTTAGCACCACTGTGATTTGGAGTGACCCAGTAGCTGGCTGTGCCCGTCAGGACTTGTCTCTGAAAGCTAATGAGTGTGGTCATGTGGCTGGCTCACATGACCGGGGTTGGGGAGCCAATTCCAGACACAGTAAGAAAGCCTACGTTGTGTCTTTGGCACAGAAAGCGAGTGACAATTATGATCATGAGAGCAGGAGAGAGGGATTATTTGAGCAACTTTCTATTAAAATCAGTGGCTCTCAGTCAGGCAAACATAACACTGAGTTAAAGAAATATTTACCCAGGAGTCACTCACAGAATAATGAAGCTTTTTGTTTTGTTTTTAACTCTTCATGTAATTCTTACATACCGTCAGCATTAAAAATTACTTATTTATTGAAGTGAATAACTTCAAAAAACTGCCTCATATTTTCTTAGTCAAGATACTGACTTGGAAATAACTGTAGGCAAAAGAATAACACACAAAACCTTCCTGAGTGAATGCTTTACCACAGCATGAAAATATTAACACAGCTGATGACAGGGACCTTCCTCATCCTCCTTTCCATTCTTCACTTGCTCCCTGATCCTTCCCACCCCAGCCATGGTTTTCTCCATGGCATTCTGTAGACATGCTAGCTCTCACTGGCCTGGATATGCCCAGGATTCTGAGGGCTACTCTCTATCTCCCTTGGGCTGTCAGGCCCAATACCCCCATTGGCGCCCCTATGACTTCTGATGTCTGAATAACTGAATACAAAATTGCTCCACAGTTACACTCAGGGGGTAGCAGGCAGCTGTTCCTTATTCTGCCTTGCCATAGGGGTAGAGGTCTATCTTCAGAGCCTATAGAAGCAAAGGAACAGGCTTGATCACTGGTCACTGGTTGTGGCAGTTTGGAGCTTCACTCCAATAGGAACTGGTTAAGTTTAGCTTAGAGCACTTCATCTACCACTATTATCTATTGACCAGTGGTACAATGAGAAGCCAGGTACTCTGCTCTTGGTAAAGCTTTCAGTCAAAGAAAGCATCAAAGATCTGTAGGTGAGTGGAGGGAAGCACTCTCAAGTGATGAGCTCAAATTAGCTGCAACAAATTACTTCTCAGGATTATTCAAAAGCCTAAAAGAACATGCTGTCTTAATTATCACTGACCATCAGGCACAAACTTAATATTATCTTATTGTCATTCATTTGAGCCAAACTGGGCTGCGATCCATTCACACTGTCACTGGGGACAGATTCTACAGTGAATGGCCCCAGCATCTGCCTGCACCTTAGGACAGATGCCTACCCCAAAGGCAACCAAGCATCCTGGACATGATAGTGTTGTTAGTAGAGAGTCTTCATGGGTACTGAGTGATGACAATGGATGCCGCTATGCTGTTTCATGAATCAACAACTTCAGAATCTATGATTCCTATGAAAGAAATTCTTCAGTCATTCTAAATATCTGTAATCAATCTGATTGGTGGAGAGGACATCTCAAGTCAGTCTGTGATGCTCACTGGGGTCTTGAAAGGTCCCAATCAGTGACTCAACCAGCAGCTCTGTCTTATTGGTAGCATCCAAGCAGCTTATTACAATGGAAAATGGAACAGAGCAGCAGTGGAAATTCAACAATTTAGATGTTTCCCCACTCCAAAGGAAGCATGTAGACCAGTGGTCTGCATAGAACTCTTGGCATACAGGTGAAGAGGCAACATATTTGAGAGAATATAGACCCACTATGTAAAGGGCAATGTAAATTCTATAATACGTGTGAGTCAAAATGAATAAAAACTTAAAGAACAGGAATTCTTTGGAACGGAAAACCTTTGGTATGGGAATTGTGTACATGTTCACAACTAGACAACTTCTTAGAACATGTCCCTAGGGCAGAAATGGGATCTACTTTGGGTCCAGACTCTGCAGTCTGTCTTAATCCTGAGTGAACTGTGACACTCGGTTATAAAATAAAAATCTAAAATTGGCTTCATTTTCTCAAATTGACCTATGAAAATGGGAAAAAGATGATTCAGTTCTTCAGAATATTTGAAAAGATAACATTGACACTGACTGGGAACCTGTTATGGAGAACAGCAGGCCTCATGAAGTCATTCTAAGTTGTAAAGCCAAAGACCAGGACAGCTGTTTAAGTGGGATTTAATAAATCCTTATTGAGACAAGGCAGTGACTCATATTTCTAATCTCCATTTTAATTGCTTTTGAAATAAAGCAGAGACTATTAAGATTCAAAACACAGAAAGTAAATCCTACCAGTCAAAGCTAAGAAATCTGGCAATTGATTTTTTTTATTTTGGTATAAATGTCCTGGATTTCCTAAACTGGCATTTCTCACACATGTCTTAAAGGTGCCCCGAGAGCCTAGTTCAATGACATCTTGGAAAAGTGGACACCAAGGCCTGAAGATGAAGGTTCTGTGGCTTACATCCATAGGACTCTCTGCCAGTCCTCTCCAGCTCATAAGTCTGTGAGGGATGTAGTCAAGAGCATCCCACATAAGCAGAGAAGATGGTAAGTCATCTTATCTACATACTACATACCTGCAGTTCTGCCATTATTTTCTCTCCCTCTTCTTCTTCCTCCTCATCCTTTGAGGAGGCGATGACAGGTGGTGGGGATGGGGTCCAGGCTGAAGTGGGTTCCTCTGTTGGACATTTTGTGGTTCTAGGTTGTGGGCTTGGTCCAGCATCTTCACCGCTTGCCTGTGGACAATTTGAAACACAAATATTAGCTTCCCGCCCCCAGCTTCTGGCAAGAAGAGGGACAGATCACAAGAAGCACATATGTTCATTCTTTTGCCTGCTACCCTGGCTTCCTAGCACTTCAAATCATGTTGAAAGACTAAACTATTCTCTTGCATTAAGTGTGAGTTTTGTTTGCGTAAACTTTGGTGAGTGGACTGTGGATTATAATATTATTCTAACTCTTCAACATTAGTGCCTTTAAGAAAGGCTCTGCCATACTTCATCACTTTGGAAATTAAATTTAACATAAAAAACAACACTGGCCATGTAATGTAGTTGTTCACTGAACATCTTTCTGCATAGACTCTACAGTTTTCTGTTAACTGACTTCAGCTACCTTTTTAAGACGGTCTTTCTTTTGCTTCCTTACCTACTCCCATTTTCAAGCTTATAATGCCCTATTGAGGAAGAAGCTTCTTCTTTTTATTTTCCATAGTTGCAGCTAAAAGCCAGGTAAGGAAAAAATTTAGGGTGTGGAGTCTATTCCAACACTCGCTGATGTTTCCTCTTCTGTCATGCCTCCTAATGATCTAGTTTAGTGTGCCATCTACCACACTACATCTATGTCTTGAATGAGAATACAGAGGAGAGGACCTCTAAGGGGATATGAATGAGAGTCCAGTTTACCAAGGTTTAACCAATCCCAGACCTTAGCAGCAGTGTTCTCTTTCCTGCTGGTGTAGACCACATCTCCAGACCTCGTGGTGGTGAGCCCGGTTCCTGGCAGGTAGCTCCGCCGAGGAGGTGGGGGAGGAGGGGGTGGAGACTTACCCCCCACCTTGTCCAAGTCCTGTTCTGAACTTGGAGAGTCTTCTGGAAAACATGGGGTCATTGCATAATCATCTCTTTTCAAGATAACATCCAGAAAGTCCAGAGTATTTTAATAAATTCAATACAATCTGATTAAAAAATTTCTCTGTTGTCCCCCATAGTGAAATTACCCTGAAGCCCTACTAGCATGAAATTCAGAAAGACTTCGTACAAATTGATTAACCTCTCTCTGTCCTCCCTGCACCTGCTGTTAAATGATCATATCATCTACACTGGGTGCTTTGAGGATTAAATGACTTAATATACCTAAAGGATTTTTGGACTTATTGTATGTGTTATGTGATTGACTTATTATAAATGCTATGCAAGTATTAGCTGCTATTATTAAACAAATGTCTTCTTATGCAAAAAGCTGAGTATTATTTGGGGGAAAAAGAAGGATCAAAACCTAAGGGAAATTCAGAGACTCCTGCATGGCCTCCAAAGTCTTCATCCCCACAACCTGGAAGACTACTTTAGCAGGACTGGTGCATGCAGGGGGTGTTGGAGTAAGGCTGGCCCAGGGAAGGGCTGCAGTGAAAGTGGGAGGCAGATGGAAAGAGAGAACAAAGTCATGAGGAAGTAGATTTTTTTGAGTCATGTGATTTGAAAAGTTTTCCTGATAATGAAAGGAGGCAGCAAGTCAGAAATGAGAGAACTATGAATTAGTATGAACGCTAACGATGGAAGACAAAGATACCTGCTCAACTTTCTTTGGAAAAAGACATTTCTTAATCTAAACTCAAACAGCTTCATTCCAGCCCTTTACCAACATTTCTCAGTTCTGTCCTTTACCTATGCTCTGCCCAGGAGCTAACAAAACTGGTAGAACTGGATATTGGAGATTGGCCTTCCAACTGGGCTTGGTGTCAACTACCTGGAAGGGACAGGGTTTGGCTCTCCTGGAATTTTGCCTTTTTTGAGAGTCCAAGAGAGAGTTGTTTTGAAGAGATTCTTGAGGAGTTTCTACTTAAAGATGCCATGAAGACTTGGGCAAATTATCACCGTAAGAAGCCAGTGATCACTTCAGTGATGGCTGGTGCCCACATATAAAGGAGCTGGTTTTAGAAAAGAAATCTGTTAATTCAGTTTGGCAAGACTCTCCCCATTCTTAATATCTAATCAAGTTCTTCATTTTCCATCCATGACCTTTAGCAAGAATGCCCTGTCCTTGATACATTGTATTTGGGTTGAGTTCAATTTCTCTCCCCTATTGAAATTGCCTTGAATTAAGTCTTCCCTGCTGTTTTTAACAAACAGCTCTGTGAACATTTTTCCTTCAAAGTTGACTGAGGCCATGATGCCCCAAATTTTTCATTGATTTTAGGGAAGCTATTCATCCTCCCCCATTATCTAAATAGTCAGACAACTCACAGGAGGAAATACAAATAGTTTTAAAAACATCAAACTTATAATTTTATCTCAAAAGCAAAAGTAAACAATAATGTCCATGACAGAAAAATAAAAATAACAGACAGTAACGTTTGCTATTGGTGGGTTCTAGCTTTCCACAATTCTGGTGGCATTAGTGAACTCTGATAAGAAATCAGGTCAATTGTTAAAAAAAAATAAAAAAGAAAAAATCAATAAGTACCTTTTAACTCACTAAACTAAGGAATAAGTAAAATCATTTTTTTTTAATCTGAAAGAATAAAAAGCTCAAGTTAAGTGAGTTAACAAAATGTAATCTTATTATTTTTATTGTATAATCATGAGGAGGAACAATTAGGATTTATTTGTAATTATAAATTATCAAAGAATTATATATGAAAATTAATAATGGGGAGAGTTGAATTATGTAAAATAGAAAATAAATGAGGTAGAGCATTTTATCTATCAGGAATTATCCATGGGAACTTTAGGTGAAAAATATTTCCATAAAAGTAAAAGGCACCCAACAGGGTCCATCTCTCTTTGTTGCTGGGGAGTTCATGTTACTTACAGATGGGGAAGGAGGGTAAAAAGTCCTTAGCAGAGACTCAGGGGAAGTGTTTCAGTGAGGGGAGTTTTAGAGCAGTTTTGGGGTTGAATACTTGGGAAGAGAGTGTTACAAGGGTTCTGCAGATGGTTCACTTTAATGTTCTAAGACACAAGATGGAGATTCCTTTTCAAATTCATCTTGGTTACTGAAAATAAGATACAACTTTGAGAGACACTAGATTACAAGGGAAATAATGTCTTTTTATGTAATTTTAAGATCAGAGTGAACACAAGGCTTTTAATTGGCTAGAGATTTAGTGTTAAAAAATAGTTATTTTATATTATTACTCATCACACACTGATGCTTAACTTAATGGCTTAGCTGAGTAAATATGTAATTTGATAATTTTGATTTAAATAAGGCAGTTTTGCCTTGTGATCTAATATAGCCCCTGGGACCTCATAAAGGCTGGCATATTCTCTCTGCAGTATATGGTAAACAGTTGCTTTAAATGCAGGCCTCATATCATCCCAGCTGGTGCTGTGAAGTGTCATAAATTCATGGAAAATACAGAAGTTGAGAATTTAAATTCTTTCTTATAGGGCATTGTGCTAGTGTTTTCACAGAGCAGTTTCCCTGCTATGGTTATAGGTAAGAAGGAGTAGTAAGGATCTAGACAGCTGAGGATTTGTTCTTCTAATTTAAAATTTTTATAAGATTCTTGAAAAGACAGGCCCTGTTCTACAAGCAAGCGCTTAAGCAGATAGCACACTCTGACCTGAGCAAGCCCACATGGGTCCCTAAGTGCCTTACCTGAAACTTCCGGTTTGTCCCCGGGAGCTTCACCCTTCTGCTGTGGGCCCGAGGTGGGTGGCATCTCCAGATTTGGAATTGCCTTCATGATATTGGCCTGAGCCTCTTCGAGAAGTTTCTCAAACTCTTTCCCATTATAGTGCTCCAAATTTTGCCTCTTCTCTTCCCATTTCCTTTCTGCCTTCTGAAGAAAAATAGCAAGTAAAGAAACTTTAAAATTCAGAGAGAAAGGTTCACTAAGTTTAGAGATTTTATGGCGGGGCAGGAAGAGGTATGATGCAGAAAGTGTTGGTAAAATAATGTTCTGGTTCTATGCTGAGGGACTGACTCTACTATGCACCAGACAAATATTGTTCCTGAGCTATTGGCTACCTTTCCTCTGAACTGCCACTTAAACTCAAGTGATAGTCACTCACAGAGAAGCCCAGAAATCCAAATTCATTCATAAAATGAGCACTTACTACATACTTCTCCCAATACTAATAAAAAGGGACACAGATATGCTTTCAAAGGTATGTATCTCATAAACAAAGTCTTTCACTCTAGAAGGATTTCATTGTAGAAGGAAAGGGCAAGCAGAAACAAAAACCAAAATACTAAGAATAAAGACTATATAAAACAGGTCTTAGTTCCACTTCTGCCAAAGAACTGCTTGCAACCAGACTTTCTGGGTCACATATTCTTGCTTAAAAAATGGGGGCATTATTTAGATAGCCTCTAAGTTCCACCAAGTGCTACAACAAGAAGAATATGTAAGATGTATTTAAAAATACTTGTATAGATTTCAAAGAACATTTCCTGCATATTATTTCAGGAGAACAGAGAGAATTTAGCACAAGGATTAGCAGAAGCCCAAAATATAAGACATGGAAAACACCCAAGAGATCATTTTATCAACATGTTTTATAGAACACTGGGACACAGTGAGATGGAAGATTTGCCCAAGATTCACTCTACATGAAAACAGATATCACCATCACCATCTGTACCAGGTTTTATTATCTTTTTCCTAGTGTTTATCATCACCTGGTATACACACGTTCTCTGTCTCTGTCTTTTCATAGGTAAGTTTCTCGAGGGCCTGACCTTTGTTTCTTCTGTTCACTGCTTATCCCAGAGCCTATGTGGCACATGGTGGGTTAGTATTGCTGAGTGAATCAAGTTCACTTCATTCCTTGGTGGCAGAGCTGATAGGAAGATCCAGGCTTCCTATCTGGGGATCAGGACATTTTCACAGATGCTCTACGTGTCTCCCAACAAAACTCAATATATACACACAACAGAGTTGACCATATCCAGTTAGGTTCTCCATAGTTATTTGCACAGTAAAGGAGCCTTCTACGGGTACCCTTTGAATACAGAGATGTTTAAAGTAGTAGAACCCCTAACTTTCAAGAAGAACTATGTTGAGCTTTCTCCCCAACCTGGCTAGGCATGATATGAGAGAATCGCCATCAGCTAATGTCAGTCATTCCCTGTTGCATTTTGTAAATGGCTAGCTTAGGCACACCCACCGCCCTTGGAGCAGAGAGCAGCTACACAACATTCAGAGGCCCAGTGGCCTTAGCAGTTTTAAGAGATCATCTCCTTTGGAAGCCTGAGTTATCCTCTGCTGATTTTCAAGGGAGTCAGGAATGGTCAGGTCCAGGTTTCTGGGGTTAGAGTAACGTGTGGAAGAGGAGTGGAGTGAGAAATAGGGAAGCAAAATGTTATTTGATCATCAATACTAGCCTCTTGTAACAGAAATTTAAAAAGAGGGTTTTCTTTTTATGGTACATGACCTAACCTAGCTTTTGCTTTCTCTTTGACTACATCTTTTGTTCCAAAATCGTTGCAGTAACTTTCCACCCAGTTCCCATAATTCTAGACCCACCATCTCAGGGACATCTTGTGTTGGTTGTCAAATTCTCCCAAATTGGGTTACTGCTTTGCTGGTCTTTGCTGTTCTAGTTCTTGTTTTCAGTTTCACTCATGGTCCTGATCTTTACCCAGCGTTTCTCCATTCTCCAATGCCTGCACCACCCTTATCTGTTTATTTTTCTGATTCTATTTATTTTTCAAGGCCTTACTAGTTCCCTGGGATGTAGTCATGACATCATGTGCCCCCTCTAGAGAGTGGACCACTTCATTCCCTCACAGTAATCAGCAGAGGATAACTCAGGCTTCAAGTGGATGTCGTGCTGTGACTATCAGTGATGATGGTGGTCTTTCCACCACAGAAACCAGTCAAAACTGTAACTCTGTGGGCTTTTTCCCACCAGAGAACTGGTTATTAAACACATACCAGCACAGCATGGTGCTGCCTTCCCACAGGTTAGACACCTTACCCTACTCTGAAATCTGTGACTTTTTTTCCACCTGTCACTGAAACCCATTGGCAGTTTCAAAAGTCTACTTTTTGACTGAGGGGAGAAATTAAATAATGTCCAAAAATTAATAGCAATATAAGAACACATACGTATGTAAAAAAAAAGAAAAAATAACTCCAATAACTCCCCCCAAAAGAGCTATGTTGAGCTTTCTCCCCTACCTCACTAGGTTCAAGTTTAAGAATGAACAATCTGTAATGCTCTCTCTCTGGCAAAAGTAGATCTTGGTGGGGGGGGAGGTATGGTGTGTGTGTGTGTGTGTGTGTGTGTGTATGTGCGCGCGCGCATGCACGCACGTGCGCTCTACAATCGGTATATAAACTCTTTGAGGGAAACACATGAGCTACACCCCTTAATGAAAGATGGCGTCATGCAAAATGTAAATAAGACTCTACCTCAATAGACACCGCCCTGTGCTTGGCACTCGCACTGTGGATTTCCTCGATGAACAAGGTCTGCATGGCGGAGCCATTCACCGGCATCTGAGGCGACTGAGGTGCCTGTGCTGGTCGCAGAGTGGAGGGCACTTCCTGTGTGACGGCCGTGGGACTTGTGGCGTGAGGACCCACAGGCACGTGCTGGGCCGGGTTCCGCAGGGCTGCGGAGATCTGGGACGGCTGGATGACCACAGGCGAGCTCTGTGCATGCTGCACCGTCAAGGGCACCACTTCCGCCTTCACATCGCCGGGGACGCCTGTGCCGTGGAGGGCCTGACCTGCCTCCTCTTGGCTCCTCAGGACTTCTGCAGCCGTGGCTTTCTCCATGGCGACATATTGTGCAGCCTGGGCAGCATCTGTTCCTTTTAAGAGCCCGTCGGTGACATGTCTGGGGGAAAGTATGCAAAGCAGCGTTCACTTTAGAATTGGTGACTTTCATTGTATTAGTGTGGTAGACTACTGTGCTGTGTCATCCTGAAGACAGGCAAAAAATTGTGACAAAACTGAAGTGCAGAGGTGCAGGGTTGAGGGTTTCTATAGCAACTTCCTAGAGCTTTTGAATTGCTTCCTAGTTCTCTCTGATGGCTGCTTGCTCAGTCTTTTTCTCAGTAGATGCTTTGTCTTTTCCTTCACATCAACACTGTCTTAGCTGATTGACATGATTCTGTCACTGCGGTAGTGGTGACAGGAAGAGGTCACATGATTCCAACAATGGCTATTGTTAGGTGAATCCTCCAACTAATCCTGACTAAACATCTGGTAGGGTAGTTTGCATTCTAATTCCTTGCTCTTGTAATTCTGGGCAAAATGACATCCCCCACCTGGACTCAAACAGGTCTTTGTGCAAGATCAATGATTGGATCAGTCCTCATCTCCTTAGCTTTTTGGAACCATTTGATGCTCTACCCATCTCTTCCCATCTCTACCCATGTGTACAGTGTCCATCTCTACCCATGGTACAGTGGAAAAGACATGGCCTTTGATGTCAGAAGGCCTGTTTGGTATCAGTTCTACTATGCTCCAGATCTACAATACTGGAAAAGTCATGCTTTTAAGACTCAGATAGTTCTCTATAGAATGTGATGATGATGATCTGATGTCTTCCTCAGGGGTGGTTGATGTGATAAAGTAGTTATAAGGAAAACAACATTAAACATGGTACTTGATCTATAATTTTTAACTAGTCCCACATTCTCTTCTTTTTAAAAGGTTTTCTCTCTTTTTGATTTGAAAGAAGCCATTGCATGCCACGACTCTCCTCTGCTACTCATTTCTCTGTTCCTTTAGTTCTTCAACTTTACCTACTTTGTCCCCAGTCCCTCAAATCCCCCAAAGGATCTGTTCCCTCCTTTTCATTTCATCATGTCATCACTTCCATTGTCAATAGCCAACTTCATGAAGATAATTTCAATTCTAAATCTACTCCCTTCTCTCCCTCTCTCAAAGCTAGGCAGGAATCCCCTTCTAATTCTACTCTTGACTTTCAATCCATATTTCTAAGTGGCTTGTGGGCAGCTCTGTTAGGATAGTCTTCCAGTGGCTGAAATTCATCACATAACCAACCATTCCAGCATCTCCCAAGGCTTTTGGTTGCTCTGAACTGTGACTGTCAACTGCTTTATTTTCTCTGCTAGGGAGTAAGGGCACAAGTATGTCCTTGGGAGTCTGGTTTGCATATTCCTTCTCCCTTGTGTCTTCCACATTGCTAAATATAGCACATTATACACAGGAGATACCAAGAAAAAATTAATAGTTTAAAGACTTGTGATGGGCAGCCTGGTGGCAGCTCAGATTTCTTTTATTTTTATTTTTTAGGTTATTTAAATGGCTTTATCACACTTACCACTGAGACTTTATGAGATAAAGAGTTCTATCACATTAAAAACACACAGTCCCTTTTTTTAAAAAAAAAAGGAAATTGCATTCTCTGGAGATAAGACAAATACTGAGCTTTATCACTCTGTGCTGATTCTAAAATGTCTTTTGGGGAAGAGAAGAGAAAAATGCTGGCAGTGTTACCTACCAGCCAACTATCTCTTTGCATTTAATAAGGTAGTTTGTTTTAGGCTTTGCAGATGGGATGCCACTTATAGGTAGGAGCTTAATGAAGAATTTTTTGAACAGGCTTTTATCCTACTGGAAGATCATACTGGCCATTTAAAGTTGGTGTAACTATGAGAAAGTGTAATTCAAGTACAGTTTCTTCCTGTCCTCAGTCAGATGGGCCTCTGCAAAGGGACACCACTGTTGTTTTAATTTAGACCTCTTTGACTTGCTGGAATTTATGAAGGGGATCAAACAGTCATTTCACAGTAATCATCTCAAAAAGGGGTTCTTTCTTGAGGTCATTCCCTACTAGAAAAATTTCAGTTGCTTCTTACAGTTAATAATTCATTTAAAAGTTGACTGGCACATTTCATGTGTTACTTTTGCAATCTGATCGAATGATTCTAGTGATTAAACTTTTCCAAGAATGTGTTTTACAGGTTACTTTTGTTTGTAATATCCTTTCAAGTTTGGCTTAAGGTGACTTCCCTGCAACTTATTTGTTCATTGTTGGGAGGTAGATAATTTTTGGTAGATGTGTCTATTTTCCATGTGGAAGAGGAAGTTTAAAAAGGCAGGGATCCTACTTGTCTTGTGTAGTATTATATTCTTAACTCTCAACATCAAGGCTGGACCAGAGAGAATGTCTAAATGTTGCTGATGGTCTATGAGATAAGAAACAACCAAACTCTGGAGTTAATACTAGTTCATATCCCAACCACCTTGCTCCCTAAATCTCCAATTCTATCTGTAAAGTAGGAATAAGAATGCCTCCTCAACCAGCTTCTTAGTTGAGCCCAATGAAGCTACTTAATAGACGTAAAGTTCAGTGCCTGCTGCACAGAGAGCACTTTTCAGTGTAAACTGTCATTCCTATTGTGTTGAGAAGACATCTGTCACCCAGAGGTGTGATGGTATGAGACATCAACCAGAGAAGTACTTTCTGTGACATAAATCCTATGTTTGTGTGTCAGCACTTTTTACATGGGTATGGAGTTCTAGAATTTTCTTTGCAGTGAGAGTCATGGGTGAAGCAGTGATTTCTTTTAGTCTTTCCTCCACACTGACACTCTTTGATGGACAGGTAAGGGGGATAGGGCTGTGCCACTCAAGGGGTTTCACTTTTCCTTTCTAGGTGGAACCACCAATTCTTGGATCCTCTTTCAGTAGGTCATTCAATAATGGCCACTCATTTTCCTGTAACGAAAGTCATCTGTGTTCTAAAGGAGACTAATAAAATATACTTTGATAATACTTCAATTTCAAAAACTTAAAGGAACCATCTACAGATAATTAAAAAAACAATGCTTACCATACTTACTAATTTTAAGCCCTAGGATGCACTAAATACAGCAACTTATGTGAGCAATCAGGCCTAGAGGGACATTGTAAGCAAATACAAGGGGGGAAGGAGTCTCAGCTTCTCCTCAGGACACTGGAAGTAAGGTGCAAAATGCTACAACTCTGGAGACAGGTCCCAGGTGTATAGAAGCAGCCTGGGCATCAAGAGGTTGGACCCTCAACTTTCCCATGACCTGCCCCCACCACTCGGCACACTTCTGGGAAGCCCAGTCACCTTCGCAGTGTAGTTAGGGTGTCTGTCATGCCCCGCACCCTCTGTAGAAGGCTGTCCAGCCGGTGAGGCTCCTCCTTCAGGAAGCGCACAGCCTCCACTTCGATGCGTAGGATGGCTCGCATCTTGTTTTGCAAGGTTGGAAATTCTCCTGCAGGCCAAAGGCAGCTGTTGAGTTGTCAGAGAAAAGCCAGAACAGCAAGCCCCCTGCCCCCACTGACACTGGCTAGGGGTTGTCAAGCACAGGGTGCACCATCCTGCACTTCTTCAGGAGGCAGCTGAGTGTCAGAGTTGGTTCAAAGTGACTTTGGGTGTCCTGTCTGTGTATCTGGGATAAGATCAGCTGCTGTCCCTTTCACTGATCTTTGGGGATACAGCATAGGTAGCAGCCCAGCACAGAGAAACTGTGATTAGTGGCATTTATTTCTAAATCTTCCAAGCTCCAGGAAGACAGGCACACTTGCCTATTTTATTCAGTTATGCATTCTAGGTGCCTACAACAGCACCTGGCACATAGATGCATTTGATGAGTACTTGCAATAATAAATGGATGAATGAATGAATGAATGAATGAATGAATGAATCCTTTATATCTGCCAAAATTTTAAACACCCCCCAAAACACACTTACGACTTTTCCCTTTAAGGAGGAAGCTCACCTTTCAGGGTAGCTACAGCTTCTCCCACTTGTCTCAGGAGGAAAGCCCCATCTTCCACATCTTTTAGGGTAACCACCCGATTAATAGATGCAGAGTCTTTCTTCAAGTCTTCAACAAAGTCCTCCAGCTCACTGCAGGGGGGTTGGGAGGGGGAAGTAAACCAGGAGACAGGGATGAACACTGAGGTCCTCAAGCGGATTGGTGTGGTGGGAAGATTCCCACCACATACCGTGTCTCTGTCCATGTGTCTCCCTTCCCTCCCTGCTTTCTACTTAGATAGTTTGGAGTATATCTTAGAAGAGTAGGTTTGTCTTGAAATATTCTGCTGAACTGGCAGGCAGGTGCCAGGGAGTTTACCCAGAGTCTGTTCATGTGGATCACCAGGTTAGCAGCTTCTAACAAAAGGCTGGCTCATTTTCAGTGGTGCTGATGCTGAGTAAAGGAGTGACGTGTGCAGTGTGATGAGGGATCCAGGGAGGGAGACAGGGAGGGCAAAGAGAGGATAAAAAAGAAAGAGAACAGAAAGCATAGTCCACGTTGTGGTGGAGCAAAATTAGTACCCTGTACTGGTTTATATTAGGTTTCTCAGCCTTGGCTCTTGACATTTTGGGCCAGATAATTCCTGTTCAAGGAAGCTTGTCCAGCGCACTGTAGGATGTTTAGCAGCACTTCTGGCCTCTATTCCCTAGATATCTGCCCTCCTTCCCCCATTCCCTTTCCCCCCCTCCAACTTTTGACAAATAAAAATGTCTCTAGAATTATTAAATGTCACTCAGGGAGGGTAATAAACTTGCCCTGGTAGAGAACTTCTGGTTTAAGTTCATTGTACCATCAACTTAAGTAAGGATTGACTTTCCTCTTCATGCTACAACTATAAGTGATCATTATAGAGCTAATTCTGGTGTGAGTCCAGACGACACACACTGTCTTTGACACTGACATTGTCAGTTCTAATAGAATGAAATTAAGGTTTTCTGTTTCAGCAAACAAGTAAGCAAACAATGACACCCTGTCTCTTAATGAATAGCCTCATACCAACATAATTGTCATTTTAGTGTACCTACAAATCTGACTATACAAAACTCCTAAACTTGGAAAATATCTTTGAGAAATGGAAAGCCACTAGGTGGCAGGAAATAAACAATCCCACCAGCTGGGACAGTGGAGTGGTCAGTGGGAAGAGAAGGCAGGCAGTATCTGCAAAGAGATGCCTGCCAAGATGGTCCCCACTAGGTGGACCAGGGATGGAGGATGGCAGATGCAGGAGGGATTCAGGCAGGATATCACATATGTTCCACAAGGCAAATGATCCTTTCATCCACCTCCAAGAAGTGGGATGGAGTTTCTGATGAGATCTTTCAATTCTCTTATGGAAAATGAACCAACATGACCTGTCATTTCTTTACATGAAATGATGCAACATCAGGACCAATGGGAAAGCCTCATCCATTCATTGTCCACATTTACCAACAATGGAAAAGAGCCCAGTGTTGTGTAAACACACCCAGGGGAAACTAGACAGCTACCGCATCCCTGAGGTGGAGACAAGGCAAGCCGGACCTCCGAAGAGTCCTAAATTTGGAAACTGTGTGTGGAAAGTTTTTTTTTTTTCCATTTCCTAACCAGATTATATTAATGTGTGAATTGTCCACACTGTCCAATCTTTCCAAGCTTTGATGGAAAAGCTAAGACCCAAATCCTATCATGGTTCTATTAACAAACCACATGACTGCCAGAGAGTTGTCACCAGAGCCAGTCCGTCTGCATGATGTCTTACTTTAATCCCCTCTATCCAGTATGCCTCTTGGGTTTCATAGCCCTTCACAAAGGAGATGTTTAATGTCAGCTAGCCCTGGGGTGATCATGAAACAGACACAAATGTGTCCCTATTTTATTTTATACAACAAAGTCACCTCTCCTCATGTCTATGATATCTATTATAAAGCATCAGATAAAATTGGCCCATTTAAAATGCAAATCAGACCACTGAGCTAAAATAAATGCTGAACTTAAATTTTCAGTAGTATAGTAATAAATACGACCTTTGAGTGTGAACTCTGCTCAAGTAAATGTCAGATGTTTACAGATGCTATAGTTTACAGTTACATCATTTCTATTTGTTGAGGTTGTGTTTCATTTTACTTTGGCTATAAAAAAACATTGATTTGTTTAAACATATTTCATATCCTATAAGAAAACCCAACTATTATTTGCTTGGTAGAAACCCACCAAAGAGAAATCATCTTCAATTTCTCCCTATAGCGCTAGACCCAAATTTCACTTCTCCCATCTGAATGACTCATCAGCAGTTTAACCTCATGAAATCCCCAAGGAAATGTGTTTTCCAAGGTGGATGTGGGTTTGTGAGTATGTGAGAGGGCCAAGGAGGAGTAGAGATGGGGAATGTGGAAAGGGAGAGCAGGGGAAGGTGAAATGTAGTTGTTTTTCTAATGCTCTGGAGATGAAATTTCCAGCTTCCTGCCATCTCTTATAACTATTATAACCCCTTTCTGTTGCCACTGAGCCATTTTTTTTTTTTTTTTGAGACTAGGTCTCGCTATGTTGCCCAAGGTAGTCTAGATCCCGCAGGCACAAGCAATCCCTGGCCGCTCGCCTCCGAGTTGTTGGGTTATGGGCACACACCACCATGCCTGGCTATTAATCAATTTATTTTATATCTGATTTCTTTTCCCACTCCTATGTGTATTGCTTGATTCAGGATTTACTGACTTTTGTCTGGGCTGTTGCAGTTATGTTCAACATAGCTTTCCTGAACTCTCCCTCCAGTTCCCTCTGTCCTACACTTGACACCACAGGGACTCTCGGAAGTGCAGCACTAATCCTGCAGCTTCCTTCATCCAAAAACCTCAGCAGTCTCATCAGACTGAGCCAGAATGCTCCTACATGAAGATGCTTCAGGATCACCTCTGTGGTCTGGCAAAACACACATTCCTGAACTTCATCCAGAGACATGCTAAATCTCAAGTTGGACCCAGGAATTTTCATGAACAGGAAGAAATCCAGATGTCTGCTACATGGTTGTCTAATCTCAGTCAACATACACTGGCATGCAGGGCACAAGTGTGGTGTGAGATAAGGGCAGACACCATATGAAAGAATGGCACAAGTCAGATGCAAGACATTGATGAGTGACTTGTACCCAACTCTCCAGTCAAACTGGATGACCCCCAGTTCTCAGAGAACTGATCCTGACACTTGTGACTTCACAGGGCTAATTTTCCTGGGTGCCCCCAATGCCTTCTAGCCTCCACTGATAAAACAGTGCCTGTTTTCCAAGCCTTATCCATTCATATTAATATACAACTTATGGGAACCTAGCTCATACATGGTGGAGCATATGAAGAATCATTAACTGTAGATTAAGTCTTCCTGATATCTGGGGCCGGAGGCAACCTCTCCTCCCTGTGTACAGCAACCGTTTTGTGCTATGTGCACACTCGCATATTCTTCTTTGCAATACTGATGTTCTCGGAGGGCCCAGTGTAGATCTTACTCACATGTGACCCTCCCACAAAGCCCACCATTCCAGTCTTCATACTATGAGGTCTGTTCCATCTTGTTCCTGTGTTGGGCTACTGGGGATGGTATACCACATCACTAATGATGTTTTTTCTAGGTTAGAAGCAAGAGATATCTCAGCAAACCAATAAACACACTTTTGAAAGGAAGGACATTTACTTCTCTGCATAATTAATGGGAACATTTAGAAAAATATTATGAAAAGGATATATTTTAGAGACGTCTTCAAGAAGAAATTTCTCTAGGAAATTGGGCTGTCACAAAAATATTAACTGTAAAGTTATGGACTGCAAATATAGAAGCTATTTTGAGATGTCAGTGAACAGTGAGCAAATGTAATCTTTTTGTTGCTCTAGACTGCTACTGAGAAGGACGCTGATTCTAAGCAGGTATATTGAGCAGGAATCTGAAGGGATATAAACTACAGTTTAAATATCAAAAATGGTTAATAGACAGTACTTTCATAAGGACATCTGGTGAGTATGGTTAGTAGAAAAATCTGAAAGTTGCTTCCCAATAATTTTAACTGGGAGTTTTGGCTTTCCAAGAGACAGAAAAATTACCAACACTAGAAGAACCCACAAAATTTACTATTCATTTTACTAATGGGTGAAATAGTTCCATGATCAGTCTTTGTTACATAACTAAACATATGTTAATATAAAGATGCCCTAGTCACTAGGGAGTAGTAAAATCCAGTCCACTTCAATAGTAGGACTTAATAGCTGCTTTCAATAAAAACAACTCACATGTGATTGGTAGTGTTCACAAAAGCATTTCATTCTGGAATCAGAGATACTTTACAATTTAAATTCTTCTATTGCTATTTTAACCACAGCTGAATAACTGGAAGATAATTTTTGTGCTGTGTTATTTTGGTCATTTGTTTTAATTTATTGAGATGAAGTAGACTTCCCATTAAGTGTGGCCACTTGTTCTTTTAATTTCATGTGTTGTGGAGCCTACAAGAATGTGATGCTCTAACTTTTAGACAGATCAGCTTAGTCACCTGAAGACTGCTGACCTCCCTGGACTGGGCAGGCAGGCTCTCCATGTCTACCTGCCAGACTCTTACCTGTATATAGTAAGTGCTCAATAAAGAGGGAGAGCAAGGACACCAGTTAGGAAAAGCCTCCTGCTGGCAAAGATAAGTCTCCTTTCCAGTTCAACAGTGGACTTGCCACTAGTCTCTCACCACAGCTTCTTGACGATCCTCTCCTCTTCGTGCAGGTACTTTTGTCTTTCTTGCTCCACCAGGACGCGCTGTCGTTGCACTGGATCCTCCAGTCTCTTCATCATTTCAATCACTTTACCACTGATTTCCAGCTCAGCCTTCTTCATCATCGCCCTCAGCAGCTCCTGGTTCTGCAGCTGTGGAACAAAAGAAATCAACTTCAAATTGGCTCAGCCTGACTGACATGAGGGTGCCTGAATGCCTGGCAGTCTTCAGTTATGGGCTTGGATAAATAGCCTCACAGCTGAATCTTTCTTTATTTCAGTGAGGAAGGGAAGGAGTAAAGACTGCACAATATCCTTTCTTCAGCCAACATCACAGTTATTGCAGTCAACTGACACTCAGGCTGTCTGCACAAAACAGTATCCTTTCTATGCTCATTGACAACAGACATAAACTCTCATTGACAGAACTTCACAGACAGCAGCCAAGAGCGCTACTTTTTGGAGTCAAACAATCTTTGGATCATATCTTCTACCTTCTCCCAGATTCATGGTGAGACTTGGCTTCATTACTTATACTCTCTCAGTCTCCACTTCTTTATCTTTGAAAGTAAGGATTCACTTTTCTTGGCAGGGGTATTCTGAAGAATAAATGGCCTACTATTTGGTATGGATTAAGTCTCAACAAATGTTGATCTGGTTGTGGACTACTTCAGTGTTATCAGTTAAAGGAGAGGTGTGTTCCTCCTATTTATACAAATACCATGTAATCACGGACCATTAAACTACAGTACTCATTGCTGGTGGCGAAGATAATGATTCCAGATAAACCCAAAGTTCTTGGCAATTTATTAATTCCCCTAGATTATTTATAGGCTGCTTGCATAGATAAGACCACAGTTTCCTCAAAATGTTCCATATAATTCCAGACCACTCATGTTTCTCACTCCAGAGGGTAAAGGATAGATAAGTTTGCATCTAGTCTTTCACCACAATCTAGTAAAACACTTGAGCCCTATTTCCAAGAATATTCTTGGGTGTTTTTCTGGGGCAGAACAATTTTCAGACAGCACATTTGTCAAGTGAATTAATTCAAACAGCCTCCAAAGAAGAACTATTATATCTAATATTTTATACCTAAATTTCTCCTGAAATTTCAATGAGTTTTCAGGGCCTAACTTCATGGACTGGTCTACAACTGTTGGTTCAGTGGAGTGCTGATATCTTTGTCACCTCTCTATTATCTGTGCATGTTGAGGAGGAAAACCATGTGACCATGTCACCACCTACTTGAAACCTCATCAAGTCTCCCTTCTTCTGAACAAAGATAAAACAACTCGAGGTAAGTTAAAGAGCTACCATCAAGTTCAAACAACAGTAACTTTTGGGGTTAACTGGTCATGCAGAGAGAGAGAGAGAGAGAGAGAGGGAGGGAAGGAGAGAAGGAGAGAGGGAGAGAGGGAGAGAGGGAGAGGGAGAGGGAGAGAGAGAGAGAGAGAGACTGCCTGGGTTCCACTTCTAGTTTTATCCCATGAGATAGTGAGCAAATGATTAATCTCTCTGTGTCTGTCCATAGTAACAGTTCCTATCTCATAGACTGGTAGTGGAGGTTTAGTGAGATAATAAAGTACTTACAATGGTACCTGGCACAAAGTGAGCTCTTAGAAGATACCAGCTACTGTTATCAGGGAGTGTAATCCTGGGAATTGGGCCTGCAGTATTGTCTGGGATGGAAGCAAATAAAACTGTGCCAGTCTTGGGTTACTTCTTCTATGTGATTCTTGGTTATGCTCTCTTGCTATTTCTCTGCTAATGTCTTTTTATTGTTGTCTTAAAAACAGCAAGTTGCTGAAAAGTGCACATATGGAGACAATGCCAAGCAGATGGCTTCCCCCATGCTCTCTGCAGCTATGGTTCTGCCCACAAGGCATGGGTCCATGTGACTCCTCCCTACATTGCCAGCCTCTTCATACTGCATACAGTCAGCGCTCTTTTCCAGCTAAGTGAACACCCTCTCTGGCCTGACTGGGCAAACTCCTTTCTGCCACAGGGACTTTGTACCTGCTGTTCCTGGCACCTGGTTAATTTCTGCTCTCAGAATACAGTGTCTGGCAAATAGCAGGCAATCCATGAATATAGGGTGGATGTATGAATTGAGTTAAGCAGTATTGTTGATAATAACAGGCAACTGAGAATCGAGAATTATTTTCAGAACTATAGGGTGATACATGGGCTCAGATATGCTTTGGGCTCAGCACAAATGTCCTGCCTCACTCTGACTATAGTGATTGTTGACACAACAATCTACCTTCCATGGAAATGACATGCTCAGCCCAATGCCATGTGTCAAATCCAGGGCATGAGTGGGTAATGGGTTGTAAGGAACACACAAATAGATGAGTAAATGTGTCTGACAGTGACTGATGCCTGGGTTCTACCTGAGAAATTGTGACTTCATTGGTCTGTGATTTGGTCTAGGCACTAGGAATTTTTGAACCCTTCCAGATTGTTCTCCAGTGCCAGGAAGGTTCATCATGTTCTAAAAAAAGGGCTCTTGAATGGGTACATCATGTCACCGTGCTATTAAATAACATGGAGAGAAATAATGTTCTTAGTCATAAAAAAATTAATTGGATCAGATAAGTTATCCATGTCAACTTTATCAAAACACTAGAAAACTGTCTAAATATAATTCTACCTACCTTAAGAAGGACAGGCACTTCACATACTCAATTCTGACTTCTCATGTAAGAATTAAAATTATAGGTCTTGTCAACAGTGCCTAGTGTAAGCAAGGATTTTGCTGTCTCATGGTGACAATGAACAGTGCTTGTACCACAATCAGGATAGTTCATGATGACAGCCAGACTGCAGAATGACTCTGGACTACCAGACAAGTCCCCAGGTTGTAGGGAACAGGTGAGGATGTCTGACCCAGTGAAAATTGACTGGGAGATGTCCTTCCTTCTTAGATAGCCTTAGGTCCAACTTAGCTTGGTACATGCCTTGGCAATCTAATTTCAACCTCCATAGTGGTTCCATTTAATATGTCTACTTGGGGGGAACAGGTCTGCCTGTTCGGCATGGTTCAAGCTCAAAGATATGTAACTATGAACATTATATTGGTGTCAGAAGACTGACATTTCTAGGTGACATTATAAAACTTACACAACTTAAAATAACTATCGAATTATATCATTTCAAACAAAGACTCTGTGTACTGCTGTTTCCATTTTTATGTTGATATTTTCCTTCCTCTCTTAGACACAGTACATTCTCAGTGCTTTTAAAAATGGGAAATTAAGTTCAGAATAACCCAATTTATTTATCAATGTAGGGTAAATTAATTGCTCAGTCTTTTTCTGCCATTAACCTCTAAGCACCAGCATCTGGGTATTGCACCCTTCCCATGATTGTTCATATCTGGTTCAATGGGTGTGCCCATGTGTGAGTGGGCACACTTGGTCCTAGGGGACCCTAATAAAAGTGTGGTGTCACCCTGGGTTAGCATTAAGAGAATGCAAGAGAGAGAGAGAGAGGAGGGAGTGAGAGGGAGAGGGAGAGAGAGAGAGAGAGAGAGAGAGAGAGAGAGAGAGAGAGAGGCTGGAAGAAGAATGTGAAGATTACTGGAGGACTGAGGGCTCATCTCTGAAATTTTCTCCCCTGCTGCCTAGCCTGCCTGCTTGCCACACAGTAAGCCCAGTCTCCCTGCATGATGTGCATGGTACCTCGTTCCCTGAGAGAGTTAAAGCATATAATACCCAACAAGGGCTCTGACATTCTTCTTTAACTTCTAGAGCAGATAAAGTACCTACCCAGATTGGTATAGTTGCAAAATTATCAGGAAGCAGAAAAAGGAGATATAAGAAAAATGTCGTGGGAATTGTAGAAGTAGATTGTATCAAGTTTTTCTTTGGGGGGGGAAGGGTCAACTTTCATTTGACCATCACAGAAGTTAAACCATTTCTCCCAGAAACTTTTTTCTTCCCTCAGCCCACAGAGAAGGAGAAAAACTAGTCACTTCTGTGGATGTGGGATTATTTTGTAAAATCTAAACACTGTGGCATTTGAAAAAAAGATGTAGCTCATCATTTTGAAAAAGTAGGTGCTTTGTGAATTACATCAGAGAAGGTAAAAAAAGATGATTATTTGAAGGGAAAATTAATGTACAAGACCTTTGCCTGTGTCCTTTTCCAGTGTTACCAGCTAATTGTAGACCCAGTTGTCACCATGTGAAAGTTCCACAGGGCTCTTATATCAGTTCAACTGAGTAGCCTCTGGAAAGGACATGCAATCTGTAAAGCCAGGCCTTTAAAGTCACTTGGTATGTGTCTCACTTACAGGGCAAGATGTCATCCACAAATATCAGAGCTTCAGTATCAAACCTGTTGCTTGTTTCTGCTTTATACTTTGTGACTAATGGTTGATCTCAACATTTTGAAGAGCTATCTCAACAGACTGGACATTCATATTACCTGAGAACATTTTTACCCTGGAACATTCCAGAATCATCAGGCCTCTGGTCTTTACCCATGAAACCAGACTCTAGCAGCGGTGCTCAGACTTTGATGATTTTGTTGAAGCTCATAGGTGATTCTAATGGGTAGGCAGGACTAAGAACCGTTCTCCTGGACTGATAGTTCATGTGAAAGTGGGAGAGCTGAGAATCATATAATTTAATAATTTTCCTCATCATCTTCTTAGGTTCTTTTTGGTTTATTTGAATCTACCACCCCACTGTGTATGCATCAAATTTCTATTCCTGAGAATAATACATCAATTCTGAAAATGAAATGCTCAAATAGGATATGCTTTACAGTCTAGGGTTTTCAGTGATTTAATTATCTAATTACTGAAGCTGGCTGCCAAGCACAAAAAATTTCACTCAGTTTCACTATTTTATAACACAGTTCAAAGAACATTTGAATTTCTAATTCAATTTTTGTTCTTTTGAGACTATTCTACAGAGTTTCCTATCTCTCGTAATGATAGCTCCATTATTTGGCTTATAATCACTTTGGGGTTGCACTCCATTTTTGGCGTCTAATGTATAAGCTGAAGGGGAACTGGTGCTGCCATAACTTAATTATTCTAAACAGTGCTTTGTCTGAAATAGGCTCCCTGGCTGAAGCGACAGTGGCTGGGGAGAGGGGGGCGGGGAGGGGTGGAGATCTAGCTGGGACACAGGATACAAAGAGAGGCATAAGCAACAGCAGCCAGGTTAAAAAACCCGCACTGGTGATGGCGGCCGCCCGCGGCCCAGGCAGAAGCTCGGGCGCCCCCGGACCCCCTAGCCAGGGGGGGGGCGAGGAGCGTCTGGCTGCAAG